>MU227412.1:671469-683653 GCA_018584345.1 Thuja plicata
AATGAAACTATTACACATGTGAAAGAAAAAAGACTTATCTTTATTAATTTTGAAAAAATAGTACATCTAGGTCCATGTTATACTTGTTGATTAAAAACTATCCAAATATGTGAAATTGTATTGTATTATCTCTCTTTACATTTTATATTATGTATATATGTATTTGAGTGGCTTTCACACCTCTTTAAGGTGAAAAGACACTACCTTTATTACAAAATAATTTGAAAAAATAATAAACTAACTAAAAAATAACTACCTAACTTTCAGATTTGGCTTTGGTCAAAAATCCAAAACACCTCGTGAAAAGCTAATATTTGTGCTAGAGATATGAAATTTGATTTCCCGAACTGGGTCTATTTTAGATTTGTAAAATTCGACCATCTTTATCCTCTGTCGAAATCATCTTTGTAGCAAGTCTGAATTCCAGCATTTTCTGAAGGCTTCAATTAGTTAGTTCTATTTATTTGTGTCATAAAGCTTCCTTCCTTTGATATTTTTTTTTATGGAGAAACATTCTTCTTAATAATGGATTGGGACTTCTAAATTATCAAAATTTAGGGTACCACCAGGTTAACTATGCACATGCCACTTATGACAATGTCATCAACATGATTGAACCTGTGGAAGTGGAGTATTATTATGTGATTACTACCAAGGGGAGTGGGGATGCTCCTAAGCCTAAGACCTCGTTCGTCTTGAGAGGCCCTGGCTCTTTCTCATCTAAATCTGAAATATCTCAGGATTGCACAAACTTTGTTACTAGATCTCATGCTAAGATCACTATCAAGGGTCCTGACCCTCCTGATACTACATCCACACCAAAACAAACCGCAGATAAAGCTATTGTTGGCTCCACCAACAAGACCACAAAAGTGTTCCCCACACCTTCTACTGCTAGTTATAGCATTTTAGACCAGTTGCAAAGAACCAATGCTCAAATAACCATCTTTGAGTTGTTGAAGATCTTGCCTGCTCATAGGCAGATTCTGGATAAAGCCCTCGCAGAGGCTAATGTCCCCAAAGACATCAATCTGGATCAATTTCAATCCATGGTGGGTCACTTTACTTTACCGCACTATTTTTCCTTCTCAGAAGAAGATGACCACTCGATTAGTCACCCGCATAACGCTCCTTTGCATATAGAGGTCATGATTGGAAAATAACTAGTCCATCACGTCCTTATTGATAATGGTGTTGGTCTCAATATTTGCTCTGCTCACTTTCTTGCTCAGCTAGGTTATGATGAAGATCGCACAGATTCTCGCAAGAGAATTACTATCAAGGCCTATGACGAAGAAGAAAGAAATTCTAAAGGTTTAGTTGTGCTACTTATTCGGGTTGGACCGGTTGAAAGAGATGTCACATGTTAGGTGTTGGACCTTCCCCTTTCTTATAACATCCTGCTGGGAAGACCATGGATCCATGAAATGCAAGTGGTTCCCTCTACATATCATCAGTGCATTAAGTTTCCCTTCCAAGGCGCAGAGGTGACAATTCCTTCTAGTATGGGCTCTTCTTGTAATGCACTCACACAGTCAGCTAATAGTCTTGTTCCAACTAATAGAGAATACACAGAATTATGTGATGCCAAGCTTAGAGACATGGAATAGACCTTGAAAATCAAAGACATAGGCATGGTGGTTATCAAATAGAACCCGTGCTATCATTAGCATCTCTACCTTTGTCTCCTCATTCTTATGGGAGACCTTCTGAGAACTGTAAATATTCTACTTCTCCCCCTGAAATAGTCTATGATGATGTCTTTGTACGATCTTCAACACCACTAGAAGATGAAGATGAGGAAAGAGATATTAAAGCTTGGCTTTGCAAAGAAAAGGACATATCTGAACAGGCTACCCCAGCTCGTGAACTAAATCCCAATAGTGAAGGTCTTAAGATTATGAAACGCTTTGGGTACAAAGGGAGTGGCCCAATAGGGGTGAATGGTAATGGGTTAGTTGAACCTATTAAAGCTACGGGTCAAAAGATGAAAGACACAACTGGGTTAGGCTTCAAGAAGATCTTGTTCCATCTAGGGATTAACAAATTTGTGCCAAAACTGGATCCTCCACCAGAACCTGAAGGCACAGCTATAGTTGACACCATAGAGGATAGCTCCAATGAGGATTGATTTCCTTACCCCATTCCTCCAAACTTGGTAGCATTCTTTACTGAGCCAGATAATTTTGTACCGCATGCCGGTACAGTCAAGACTAACAGTGATTCTGATAAAACCACTCCATTTGATGCATTAACCTATGAACAATGGAAAATGTTACAAGATCCTAGTTTCCAAGGTGAATGATACATACCACCAGAGTTTCAAGAGCAGTTGGCACAAGAATAGGTTGGTGTTGCAAGAACTCCCAAACCTTCATGGTGCAAACACCCAAGTCAGAGTTCGAACACAGATTCTCATGAATATGAGTTTGACAGTTTGTCAGAAGGATCCTATGAAAATCTTCTCGATGTAGGTGAAGGGTCTAGTGAAAGGTCTAATGAGTTCGATTCCATGAATGTTAACATGTCTTCTACTTTGGTTGCTAGAAGTCAAAAGGATTCGAATACACCTTTGGATGAGATCGCCCTAGGTCTCAGCTTACTAGTCAGCGCTTTCGATGACTATACCATGAATGCACTTGAACCCGTCACTTCTCTATCACTCCAACATCCTGAGTTAATAGAATAGAATTCCCCTTCATCATCTAATGAATTCCTTACATTCTAGAATGATTACACTCTAGCCTGCTATCTTCACGTTGTTGAACTTGTAACGTCCTCCACTAGTGCAGAGAGTGTCAACATGACTGAGGCTGATATCAAGTATCTTAGTCATAAAATTAAAAGAAGAAAAAATAGGCGCTCTGATGGTGAAAACCACATTGTGGCAGTGTCAGAGCTAAAAAAAGTAAAAAGAAAAGACGTATCCAAAGGTGAAAACCTCTCTGAGGCACCTGAGGATGAGATACTTGATGTGCTTTCGAGTCATTTCCAGGAACGCTCCTCGGTGCTAATTGAGCCAACTCAGCTGGTAAATTTGGGTACAGAAGAACATCTACACATTATTCATGTGGCCAAATCATTATCTATAGAAGAACTCAAAGAATTCAAGGACTTCTTCAAGGAGAAAAAGATAAACTTTGCATGGACATACTCTGACATGCTGGGTGTAGATCCTAATCTCATCATGCATCATTTGTCAATAGCTCCAGGTGTAAAACGAGTCAAGCAAAAACTGAGAAAGATGCATCCACATGTGGCTTTACTTGTCAAGGTAGAGTTGGAGAAACTTTTGAAAGCTAGGTTCATCAGAGCCATTGATTATGCAGAATGGATCTCCAACATAGTTCCAGTGTCAAAACATGGCAAATCTATCAGGGTCTACACAGACTTTAGGGACATAAATAAGGCATGTCCAAAATATGATTTTCCACTACCCAACATCAATATGATTGTGGACATGATAGTAGGATACGAAATGTACTCACTAATGGATAGCTTCTCTAGCTACAACCAAATCAAAATTGTGCCAGAGGATCAAGAAAAGACTGCTTTTACTTGTGCATGGGGTACTTTCTGCTGGAATGTTATGCCTTTTGGTCTTAAGAATGTTGGAGCCACGTATTAGAGAGCAGTCACTACCATATTTCATGACATGATGCACAAAATAATGGAGGACTATGTGGATGACACGCTTGCTAAAAGTATGGACAGGAAGACACATCTTACTGACCTAGGCCCTATACTACATCGTATGGAAAAATTTAGACTGCGTCTTAACCCTAAGAAATGTGCATTTGGTGTAACTTCAGGAAAATTGCTTGGTTATATCTCAGTGAAAGGAATCGAGGTGGATCCTGCAAAGGTGCAAGCTATCATGGAAATTCCTTTGCCTCGCAATATCAAAAAAATTAGAGGTCTTCAAGGTCAGCTTCAATCTATCTGGCGCTTCATCTCGCAGCTAGCTGACAAGTCACAACCATTTACAAAAACTCTACATAAAGGTGTGACCTATGAATGGAACAAAGAATGTGAACAAGGATTTCAACAAATCAAGCAATATCTGGCCAATCCACCTATATTAATGCCTCCTATCCACAGGAAGCCATTAATCTTATATATCTAAGCTACATAAACATCTTTGGGTGCCCTATTGGCTCAAGAAGATCAAAATAATAAGGAAAGAGCCATCTATTACATTAGCAGAACATTGGTTTCTTATGAAATGAATTATTTTGTCATTGAGAAAGCTTGCTTAGCGGTGGTGTTCGCTTCTCAGGATTTACAAAATTATATGCTTTCTCACACCACAAGGCTCATTGCAAAAATTGATCCATTAAAATACTTGCTCAGAAAGCTACCCTCACAGGTAGACTAGCTAAATGGGTCATGCTTCTCAGTCAATTTGATATTGAATATGTTGAGAGAAAAGCTATCAAAGGGCAAGCAATCGCAGATCAGTTGGCTGAGGCACCTATTACAGATCATCAACCATTAAGGATTGAATTCCCAGATGAGTCCATAATGCTTCTCACACATCAGTCATGGACCATGTTCTTTGATGGATCATTCACCCAGCAGGGATCAGGCATCGGAATCTTGTTCATTATACCTCAGTGATATTCATTACCAAAGGCTTACAAAATGATGTTTCTTTTCACCAATAACACTGTTGAGTACGAATCCTTGATTAATTGATTAAAGATCACTATTGAATGGTGTGTCGATGAGCTAAAAGTCTTTGGAGATTCACAATTGGTTATCAATCAAGTGAATGACATCTATCAAACAAAAGATGAAAAATTGGTGCCTTATAAGAAGATGGTTGATGACCTTAAGATATACTTTGTACATGTTACATTCCAACAAATTCCAAGGGGAGATAATAAAGTAGCTAATGCCATGGCTACTCTGGCTTCCATGTTACAAATGCCAGAAAATGACTTCAGACATGAATTCCTAGTGGAGACGTTATGCCACCCTGCCTATAATTCTCCTGAATCTCAAATGATATGTTCAGTCATTGGACATGACTCATCCCGCTACCATCATAGATACTCCTACCTTCATGACCAAATTATTCTTGACACTTATACTCTAAATGAAAAATGTCACTTAATTTGCAGTGCTTCACGGTTTGTCATCGTAGCTAACGACTTATATAGACGAGGTCTAGACGGTGCCCTCCTTAGGTGTTTAGAACCTAATGAGTCCAAGTGCGCATTAGAAGTACACGAAGGCATCTGTGGATCTCACTCAAATGGTCTAACACTGGCTCGTAAACTTATTAGAGCTGGTTACTATTGGCTGGATATGGAGAAAGAAGCTATACAATTTGCTAAATCTTGCAAACAATGCCAGCTTCATGGAAATTTGATCCATGCTCCTGCCAAGGAGCTCATTCCTTTTGTCATCTTTTGGCCATTTCATCAATGGGCCTTTGACTTAGTGGGTCAGATACATTCATCTTCTTCAAGAGGACATAAATACATCATCACTTCTATGGACTATTTCACCAAGTGGGTCGAGGCAGTGCCTCTCATTATAGCTGATGGAAAGTCTGTGGCTATGTTTATACTAAATTACATCATCTGTAGATATGGTGTACCCTCATCAATAATCACTGACAATGGGGGACAATTCGAGAACAAGGATCTGACACAATTATGCACTAAATTCAGGATCATTCAGCACTGGTCTTCTATCTATTATCCACAGGGTAATGGACAGGTGGAAGCTTCAAATAATACCATCCTCAAGATCTTACATCGTACAGTACACAAATCTGGATGAGACTAGCATCTCCAGATTAATCCAGCTTTATGGGCTTACCGCACCAGTATACGGACACCAACAGTGGCCACGCCCTTTGCTTTAGTCTATGGTGTCGATGCAGTGCTTCCTATTGAGGTTGAGATTCCTACCTTGCGAGTCTCTCTGAAGGGCCTCATTACTGATGATGATATCAGAATATCTCAGCTACAAGAGCTTAAACTACTAGATGAACATCGAAAAGTGGCGTTCGATCATCTCTGAGCATATTAGAAAAGAATATCTAAGAGTTACACCAAAAAGGTCAGACCAAGAGAATTCCAATTGGGTGATCTCATCCTGAGAGACAACCCCAAGAATCAATAGCAATAGGTCCAGAAAGGAAAATTTGAACCAAACTGGCTTGGTCTATATGTTATCACTGCAGTATTTGGGTATGGCGCTTACCAGCTTTCTACCACAGAGGGTGAACAACTCAAAGAGCCTATCAGTGCTCTTCATCTGAAGAATTTCTACAGTTGAGATGTCTTCTGAATGCTCATATACATACTTTATTCTGAGAAAATCCTAAAAAAATGCAAAATGTCCTGAAAAAATGATCATCTTAGTGAAAACCTAGCAAACAGGCACTTTGATGTATCTATTATCCTGGTGAAAACTTGGTAAACAGGCGCCTTGATAATACAAAAAAAATCAAAAAGGAAAAAATACAAAAAAATCAAAAAAAGAAAAAGTACAAAAAAAATTTTGAAAAAATGAAAATACAAAAAAAAAAAAAAGAGAGAAAAAGAGAAAAATGTGCCATTGATGAAAACCTGGTAAACAGACGTCATGGTAGAAAAAATAGAATTTCTGCCAAGATGGTGAAAACTTGGTAAACAGGCGCCTCTTGTTCCGCAAGGCTCTATCAATCGTGGCATCCCTTGGCTTTCTTGCAATTGCTCTCCTGCTTTCCTGCTTTAGTTTTCTCACTCATGCCTTCACTCTCAGCTACTTTCGAGATTTTTTCTTGACTTCACATGGATTTAAACTGGTCACACTCGGGGACATCTTCCTGGTCTAGGGGGAATTGTCCTATCTTTTGGAGTCTCTCTCCTCTTCGCATCAGTCACCAGTGGTTCTCATTGAGTCTGCCTACTGATGCCTAGATCTCACATCGATCTTTATGCTTGAGAATCTCTCTCACGTCAGTCACCAGTGGTTCTCACTGCATCTGCCTACTGTTGTTGTATTACTGCGATTTCTCACATCGACTTGCTATCTGCATATTCGACATCAATCCATTCATTACTTGGGGGCATGGCTCCCCACTTTGATCGCATCTTCAGTTTACACTCAAGTCAGTAATATTGTCAGTTCTAAAGAGCAACTATCTACTAGCACAAACTGGTGTTTCTCAACACCCCAATTAAATAGTGTTTTTCAACACTCTCTTTGGACACATCTGTGTTTCTCAACACAAATTGGATATCGCAACGTAAACCTTTTTCGATAGTAGTCAAACACATTGCACTCACAATCACAACGGTGTTTTTCAACACCTCAAACCTAGACACATTCGTAAACTTTGAAATGTGTTGAGCTATGATTAAATCTTTCTTTGTATGTTGTCTGTTCTCATGAATTTCATTGATATTTTCTTTGTCTACTGCTTGTGGGTGTGGTTTCGATGATCTAGCAACGTCAAATAAACAGGGTGTATGTGATAAGAGCTTTTGCATTAAGGTGGAAAAGCCTCACATCCCTCAATATTGTTTATTTGTATGCCAAGGGGAGGTCGGAACTATTTCCTTGACTGTTATTGCTCTATTTGTTTACTTATGTACTCCTACTATATCAAACTGGAAATAATGTTCAGGTCATCTTGGCTCTTGTGCCCTGACACTTATATTCATTTCCTACATTTTATCTGATGAAAGTCATATTCATATCCTTATGGTCGCAGCGGCACCAGTAAGGATTGTATTGACTCCGATGTTCCAAAAGTACTCGATGATGATAATTACGTGATGAGTCCAACAACCAAGTACTAGGGTTGCATTTAGCTTAGGCTTGCATAGCGACAGTTTTGGTGCTCTCTTCATGGTCTTCTCATTCTTCTAAGGTCCTCATCTTTTGTCCTAGATTCCTCTTGACTGCACAAGTGTTTGGTACTCGCTCTCAATCTTCACTCATATCCTTTTGGTTAGTACCTATCGTATATTGCAATATCCTGCATGATATGATTAGTACCATTGCATTTACATACATTCATTTGCATTTACATATCCATAAACATGTGCATCCATTATAAGCATAAATCAAATCATACATAGCATTTATCCATCTAACATTTATCATTGCATTACATTCATAGCATTGTACATCAATAAAACATGTGCATAAACATTTACATAGTCATCCATGGCATACATTTCTAATCTATACATCTAATCATATAGGAAACATCTCACAAGACATATAAATTTGATGCAATATATAAACAAGTACAATGATGCCAAAATCGAGCTCATATATATATATATATATATATATATCGGTCAAATGTACAAGGGTGCTACTCAAGCACAGTATATCAAAATGGTGGTATAATATGTATATCAAGTGTCTCATCTAACCACCCAATGGAGGTGGACGAGGTGGCATGCCCTGCTGCTGAGAAGGTGGTCCCTATGGAGCGGCTTGTGCCCCAGCATACTCTGAAAATGCGGAACCTGGTCCGCTGCCTCTGGAACAGCAATGGTGTATGCTGCATAGTAATAGGATGACTGAGCAGCCTCATATCTCATCTCTATCTGAGATCTAGCTAGTGCCTCCTATAACCCCCGAATCTCTCAGTCTCGCTCAGCCACTCGAGTCTCCTGGATGACCACCTGTGTACGGAAATCATCCTGCTCCCTCTACACCTGTCTCACCCTCTCTCAGATCCTCCGGAGAGCCTCCTGTAACTAGGCTACCTGTCTGCCTGCCTGTGGGTCAACCATAATAGTATCAGCCATGATGGTTTCCTCTCCCTACTCAGTGGCTCTCTCCTGACTACCATTGCTCCCTGCACCTGCATCAAATCCCATGGGTCTAGTGGGGATAGGAATCTGTGAGGTCCTCAGCCGTATTACCCTCTCCTGCTATTGTAATGGCGGTTGCTGCACTTGCTATTGTAATGGCGGCTATTGTGCCTGTCGCTATGGTGGTGGTTGTTGTGCCTGTTGTTGTAATGGTGGTTGTACCACCTGCTGTACATGTGGGCCCAAGCCAACAGGATCTGTGTATCTAGGGAATGGGTGCGCTAGTATATGATCCCTGTATGCAGGTGTCATCCCTGCATTCATCACCCCTGCCATGTAATCCCACCTGGCTGGTGGTACCTGAGCATCTATCATGCTCTAGCCTCTGTCTTACTGCCTCTACCATCCCTTCTTCATCTCATCGACGAATCGGGCATAATTACAATACTCCTGGGAGACGTCCTGAGGTCTCCCAAACTATCGCAAGACCCATGTCAAAAAGAAGCGCTCAATAAAGTTGATAGTGCGCTCGATCAAAGGACTCGAGCAGAACATATATGGTAGCTCATGTCGTGCGTCATCCCACACCTCAGTGGCTATCCATGGCCGCCATATAACTGCTGCCATATTATCTATCTGGGCTCGCCACTACTCCATCTTACCCAGCACTGGCTGGGTCACAGGACCAGCATATCTATAAATGTATGGCTCTAAGGGCTACCGAGTATCATGGAAAATTGGCCTACATATGGGAAGGTGCTCCCAGGCCTAGATCTGTAAAATGATGACTCCTGCCGCCATAGTCCATGCACCTCGATACACAATCTCGTGCATCTCGTGATACATCTGAGCAAGCATATACTCGCCCCATCTGAATCTCACTGCTGGTGTAGCTAACATCCTCTGCAGCATGATCCCCTAGCCGCACTCCAACTCATGTTGACCTCGATCTAGAACCAGGTGACAACTCAGGAAAAGCGCCAAGACAACCGCCAGTGGGTGATCTACCTCGTACCTGCTCATCAAATCCTCCCAAGAGATGGATCGACCCATCACTAGATCGTCTCAGAAGACCACTCTCAATGCCACTGTGCCTAGCCTCGGCAGGGTGTCATACTCCACGCGAGCCCCATGGAATGGTACTCTCAAGATCCTGTAAATATCCTCAGGAGTGACTATCATCTCCCCTTGCGGCAAGTGGAATGTGTTCATCTCCGAATAGAAATGCTTGACCAATGCACCCAATAGACCGTGATTTACCCGAATATCGGGTGCATCACAAAGATATGACCATCCTAGCCCATCGAGATGGGCATCAGCATCTGACAGTCTCTATAGTAGCTCACCCATGATAGGATGGTGCTACCGGAATGCGATATTTGGGAATCAACCTGCAAAGCAAGCGATGAAATTGGATCAGTACCTCAACATGATGATTTTTTCAAAATAATGACAGCAAATACAGCTATGGATCTATCTTGAACACAGTCCTGAGGCATTCTAAGTGGCTGACTCTACGACATGAAAAATGACAACTTTCTAGACTAAGAAGAATTCCCATGCGAGGAAAACTCGTTTCCCGCGTGAGCTTTCTACCTCACGTGAGACAGGATCTCTCTTCACTTGAGATTCCATCACATGCAATGAAATCTCACACGGCATGGGCGCGCACCTCGCGTGAGCTTATGGAGGGGCCCCATGCAAGATAGCCCTAACCCGTGCGAGGAAACTGATTCCTCGCGCGAAGGGCGACCTAGGCCGGCATGAGGAAACTGTTCCCTCACGCGAGACTTGACATGACAGACCTAAAAAGCTTTAAAAACATGCTAAAATGATCTAAAAAGCGATAAAAATTTGAAATGCAAGTTAATGTTTCGATTACTTACAGGTGCGTCATACTCCGGTGGCCGGTTGTGTCGCCAGGAGTGCTCGAATCAGTGTGTCCGCATGGGAATGCTATCAATATCAGTTGGAGCCCTTGTCATCTCTAAAGTCAAATGTGAATAATGATTTGAAAGTGACCCCTCTGGGCCTTATATAGCTTTTGACCTAATTTTCAAAAGTGCTTCATTTTCCGCAAAAATTGCACCTTTGGCTAAATGGACCATTGTGAATCCATTTTCGTGATCAAAATCAAAATTTGACACTCGTAAGCAGCTCAAAATTGTGTTTTAAAATTTTGGGACCGACGCGATTGGACGCTTGTGCAGTCAACTTTCTGATGTCGCTTTCTTGTCAGAATCATCTCTTGTCATCATTTTCTCGGCTTCTACAATCTTTTCATCAAAGTCAACTTTAGTCAATTCTAGTCAAACTTGGTCAACTATGGTCAAACCTAGTCAACAGGACCTCCCGATCGCTCTAAATCGATTCTGCCTTCTCTTGATCTATCTTTGATCTTCGATCTTATATTTATCAGCAATTTCTTGCTCTCAATCATCTTTCTGTTGTGTCATCTTTTGATTTCTCTCCCGAGGGGGCAGGATGATTGCATCATTGAATCTTTTTGCATCATTCTCGAATCAGTCTGATCTGAATCAAAAGTCTCCATCACTAGGGGCATCTCAACTTGAGGCATATTCAATTTTTTGTACCTTATGGTCAAAATTGGATATTCCATGATCTTGAATCTCTAGGGGCATCTTGATGCCTCGCATCTTGTCATCTTGTCATATATCTTTCTAGGTATCTGAGCAATCTAACTTGGATCCTCAAGGATCAAGCTTCGTTCTGGAGATGATTCTTGAAATCTCATTAGGTATTGGGGCAATCTAACCCTAATTCCTAAAAGTTATGCTTCATTCTGAAGATGGCTCTCAAAAACTCTTTAGACCGTTATCTAGGCAACCTAACCTGGATCTCAGAGGGCTAACCTTCGTATTGGGGCAATCTAACCCTGATTCTAGAGATAGTCCTAAATCTTCATCAGCTATCAGTGGACATTGGGGCAATCTAACCCCGATTCTGATCTTCTCTCAAGTGGTATTTGGACCGTTGTCTTCGCAATCTAACTTAGACTTAGGAGAATCATGCTTCATTCTGAAGATGGTTCTGATTCTTGATCTAATCGATGTCTTGGCAACCTAACCTAGACTTCCGAAATCTTCATCTTCACATCAGACTATTCTTTGAATCAATGTGTTGCTCACACATCAATTCAAAGAGGGGCAAAATGTAACACCCCAAAATTAGCACCTCACAATTCTAATCAATTTTGGTGCATTTTCTCATCATCAAAGTCCTATTGTACTAGGAAAATTCTCTTCCTAATTGACTTTACTTGACTTAGTCTCAAATGCAGAAAACCTAAATTTGCATAAATCTCACATTATATTTAATTCCTAAATTATCAAGGTTTATTAGCTAAAAATCCCTATGATTAATTAATTTAATTCTAAAGTCCTAAG
>MU227412.1:704842-721936 GCA_018584345.1 Thuja plicata
CTTATATTCCTTGTGGGAGGCACTTAACTATGCTACAATTGAGGCGTACATATCTTACTTCTTGTGAGATTTAAACTTGTGACTTCTATTTCAAGAATATGAGGTTTATTTTCATAAATTCACTTAATTCATTTATGTTTCCAACAAGTTTTTATGTTTCCCATTTCAGGAGACCCAACTTCTAGAGGCCAAAAATTTTGATTAGGGAGTTTGATTGACAAATTATTTGAAGCACCAACAAGATCATGATGTGCTTTATCAAGCTATAACCCACTATCCTGGTTATGACCACTTTCAGGTCCATCAGAAGCCTCTAAGGCCTTAACAATTGACTTTGAAACTTTCAGACGAAACTATCAAAAGTGGAAACTTTATATCTTTAAATATAGAAATGATTCTTGCAATGAAAATGTACCAGCATTCTTATCTAGCCAATTCATAGCTTTGAGGAAAATCTTGGATCAATCCATGCTCAAAAGTAAATTTACTATAATAGTAGCCTTATGTAAAAGTAAGGTTGAGACACAAATTTCCACATTAAAAAAGTGTCTAGGTCACTCTTTCTCTCATTTTTTTTGGTTTAATTTTGACTATCTTGATATATTATCTTAGTTTCTTGGTTATCTCACAATTGTGTCCCATGTTTTTGCTAAGTTGGATCAAATTGCTCAAGTTTTATTGTTATGTGTGTAATTTGGACTTGAGCTTAATGTTTACCCCTAGATTGTGATCCTCTCAAGTATAATATTTAGTGATCAATGTTTAAGTTCTTTTTTGCATCATTGTATCTTCACTGGCATGAGATTGCATAAGTTATTATATGTACTCTTCTGGAATTAGATGTTTTTCATTTTGTTTTGTCATTCATTTTGTTGCATAGGACTACTGACTGTGAAACAGGGCTCCCCATCATTGGGCCTTCACGATACACATTGCAGGCCCTCTTCCACCACTCTTTGCCCAAGTGTGATTCCTCCAAAACAAAGAAAAACAATGTGGTGATGTTGTCAAAACCTCAATAATGGACTCCTTGAAAACTAATGCTCAGAAATTTCAGGTTTCGAATTTGATCCCTCACAACCTGTAGGTAGAGATACAAACGGCCTGAAAAATAATAGCTAGCCCATTTTTTAAGGATAATGAGTGTTATAAGTACATCACATACGCTCACTTTCTATGCATAATGTTTCTCATTTTCATACTCTTGCAACTTCGAATTATCTCCCTCCATCTGTAAAGAAAATTATATTCATGTCTGCCATTTATAGATATGTTGTCACAGTTGGGAGGACATTGGTTTGTCCCTTTATCCACTAGGACACTAAACTCTAAAGTGACACTAAAGAAATACATGCGACGTCGAACCGTTAGAAATTGTCAACAACTCGACGTCGCATGTATAGCAAATACATTGCACATCTGTCGTAATTGCAACACCAACAAACAGTAACGGCGACATGCTGAAGTTTTTAGATGGTGCAAACTGTGATGCATAGGTGTCATAATAGAGACAGATAAATTATGTAACAATAGCTCGTATTGCGACACCTAAACGTTGCATTTTTTGTGTTAATCGTCGCAAATTATGACAGACATGCGACGTATTTGCTATACATGCGACATCGAGCCATCGAAAATTGCCGACGACTTGACGTCGCATGTATAGCAAATACGTCACACGTCTGTCATAATTTGCAACGCCCATAAACTATAATGACGACATGCTATAGTTTTTAGACGGTGCAAATTGTGACGGTTAACACAAAAAATGTGATGCCTACGTGTCATAATAGCGATAGCTAAAATATGTAACGACAGCATGATAACCATCATAGCCAGCTTGTATTGCGATGGTTAGTACCGTCGCAATAACGACAGACTATACAGCCGTCATTATTTCCGACACCAAAATTGCAACACTGGTCTCTGTCGTTTGGTCGACGGGACAGTGTCAGAAAAGCAACACGTAGCCATCGAAAAATGGTCTCAAATGTTGTAGTGTGGGCACAGATCCCAATGTAGAGGAAATTGACGACTGACTTAAAGGATTGAGGGAAAGATTCTTGAAATCTACCCATTAAGCCATTAAGTCAATGCGACATGTGGCACCCAGACATATGGCAAGATCTGGTGCATTCTAGGTAGTAAAAGCAGTGCATATTTAAATTAAATAAAGCAAACTGATAAATATAGTGCAGATTTAAAGGAAATAAAGCATAGTATAAAGTATTGAATCTGCAAAGTGATAAAAAAATATAAATATGCACAGCACCACAGGAGTATCAAAGAAATAAGGTAAAGTGTTGGGCAAAATGATTTAAAAGTACAGATTTAAAAGTGCAAAAATAAAATTAAAGGGCAGATTTAAAGAAATGGTATAAAGTGCAAGAAATGGAGCATAATATAAAGTATTAAATCTGCATAAAGTATTAAATCTGCACAATTATGTTGAAGGCTAATATTATTAAATTTGCACAATATTGTTGAAAGCATTGTAATTTCACCTGTAAATAAAAGAGTATTCACGAAAAGGTGAAGTGGAAGTTAAAAAGACAAGGGGCATTTCTAGGATTTTTTAGAATGTTTGAGCAGATCAAATTAGATTTTCAGATGGGAAGAAGGAAAAGAAGATATTTGGGGGAAAGGATAGGTGTTGAATAAAGGAGGAATCTGAAAAGGTGATCAAGATCTAAGGTATAAGCCATTAATTCGTCGTGACATGTGGTGGAGCTGACAGCCGGACCGACAACAGGGCATCTAAGAAGGAGGTGATGTGGCAGCACGCGAGAGAGGCCTAACAGATGGGCATGGATCCCTATGTAGAGGAAATTGACAACTGACTTAAAGGCTTAAGGTAAAGATGCTCGAAATCTACCCATTAAGCCATTAAGCCGGTGTAACATGTGGCACACGGACAGATGGAAAGATATGGTGCAGTGCAGAAGTGGCTCCTCTGGACCAATCAAGAGGTGCCATGTAACATAATCTGGTGCGTTTTGGGCAGTAAAAGCAGTGAAGATTTAAATTAAATAAAGCAAAGTGATAAATATAGTGCAAATTTAAAGAAAATAAAGCATAGTATACAGTATTGAATCTGCAAAGTGATAAATAAATATAAATATGCACATCACCATGAGAGTATCAAAGAAATAAGGTAAAGCGCTGGGCAAAATGATTTTAAAGTGCAGATTTAAAAGTGCAAAAATAAAATTAAAGGGCAGATTAAAAGAAATATTATAAAGTGTGCAAGAAACAGAGAATAATATAAAGTATTAAATCTGCATAAAGTATTAAATCTACACAATGATGTTGAAGGCTAATATTATTAAATCTGCACAATATTGTTGAAAGCATTGTATTTTCACCTGTAAATAAAAGAGTATTCATGGAAAGGTGAAGTGGAAGTTTTAAAGACAAGGAGCATTTCCATGATTTTTTAGAATGTTTGAGCAGATCAAATCAGATTTTCAAATGGGAAGAAGGCAAAGAAGATATTTGGGGGGAAAGGATAGTTGTTGAATAGAGGAGGAATTTGATGGGTTTTTTCTCTTCTTACATATTCATATTCCTTCCCTTTGTTTGGGGTTCCAACTCTTGGCCTCCACAGAGAGTTTCAAGCTATGCTTAGCTCTAGGAGATTCCAGTTTTGTTTTGGTTCCATTAGGGATATAGTTTTATTGACTGTACTAGTTTTGTTATTAGATAGAATAGAAGTTTTCTTTGGTCTTTTGCATATTATTTAAGTGGTTTTATCTGAAGAAAATTGTATACAACAGTGTGTTTCTTCATACTTAATATGAAAGTTCAAGATTCATATCTCTCCTTTGTGGTGTTCTTTTGGGTTATGAATTTTTTGATTCATTGCATGGATCATCTATGTATATGTTATTAGTCCTTAGTTCTGATCTAGGATCAGATTAAATGAAGCTATAGATATGACATAATTTCATTGGGTCTGCATAAGGATTTTTTGTAAGAAGTAATGGTCTGGATTGATTCTATTTATGGCTTAGAATCATTGACAACAGTTGATTGTTGTGTATTATGTTTGCTTTGGAGTATTACCAATGGATAAGGCACTGGTCAGAGATTAGTCTTTCCATATTGATGCATATCTGGTGGGTCGAGCTATATTCTACATTTTAAAATACTAACTCTGATATATCTTACATTTTTGTGTTTGTGATGTACCAATCCCATGCTCCACTTCAAGGTCGACGTTCAATGGGTGATTAGCTGGTTACCTAGTATCTCTCAGTTGTGTTGAGCCTTTGTGAGATCTCTACCTGATTGATGCCTTACTGAATATTTGAAGGTGTTGAAGGGTGTCCCCCCTTGGTTTTGCAAAACCTAAAGTGTAGAAGGATGGATCCACATCCTTGTTAGTTGTTCTTTTTTACTCTATTGTAAACTACTTGGAGTTGGCTACTCTTAAATATCCGTTGCAAAGTGAAAAGTTTGTTGTCCAGTTATCACGACATAAAAAAGAACCAAAAAAATGGCGACTCTATTGGGGACAAAGAAGTAAAATCTTGCTGAACTTTCAAAGAATCTCTGGTATTATCTTGTTATAAATAATGTAGGTTTATCAAGTTAAGCTAGACTCCTGGCATGTTTGTTTATAGATCCAATCATTTTCCGCCATATCCATTTGAGGATAGAGTTCTAAATGTTTGTAATCTGAAAGTTCTTCAATCATAATTATATGCCTGGGTGTTGTTGTTGAAAGAAATTTTGAATGTCTTCTTTGTGAAGAAATGTGTCAAATCTTATCGACTTGCTGAAATCCTGCTATTTTTGCTTTATTCCAAACTTGTCTGTGTTCTATTTATGTTCTATACATTCTCACAGTAGTGAGTGGCGACGCTAAAAAAATCTATGCACCAGTGTGAATTTAAGTGAATGAAATTTGATTATTAGTTGGGAACACTTACAACAAGGATTTAGTAAATGCTCAAAGATTCAGTGGTTGAATGATCAAATCAGAAAGAAATAAAGAATGATAGCAGCAAAAGAATTTTCCCAGGTATTCCTCAAAGTTTTATGAAATAATTTGGTTCCTTGTTAGGTGAAGAAGTCACTAAAGGAAGGAAAATATATCTGAAGTCTTTAGTCATACTTCTTGTTTTACATTTTCAGTCATCAAAATCTGAAGTATGTTGTGTTGTTATGTGAAACAAATGATTGCATAGTTGGATAAAACTTTGGTGAAAGATAAGGTGTATTGTTGATTAAATGGTTCAATGGAGTTTCCTATTTCAATAGATCAAGATATGATGCCTAGATCTGAAACTTATCCAGTAGATCTTAAAGAAATCCAAAAAGATATTGCACTGTTTCATCAAAGAATCCAAGATGAAGCCATTTTGTTTTTGAAAATACATGTAGGAGAAAGGAAAGAAGAAGCAATACATGTGTTTTATGAAAAGTTTTCGAATGCATATGATAAGCTGTCGGAAGGGATTGAACTTCAAGAGTGTGCATATATTCATTTCTTCTTAGATATTTGTACGCCTAAATTTGCAAATTAGTATGCATCATGTAAAGAAGAAGGCATGGAACTTGTTAAAACTTGGATAGATGCTATTGAAAAATCTGAATATGAAAGTGCCCATGTTGTTGAATCCATATGTGCTGACAATGTTGATTATGGTGTTGATAGTGAAGTAAGTGAATATCAATATATGGAGGATGAATTTGTAGTTGTGGATGTTTCTGTTGGATTTGTATATTTGTTTTATTATCATCGTGGTAGTGCAGATTTCTTATCTCAGTTTAGGGAAGAGTTTTGTGTACAGCAAGAGAGTGATTATGATGTGGATGCCGATTGTTGTGATGGTTCTTTTGCACAAGAAGTCATGAGCCAAGAAGTTGCAATCCTTGTTCCCAATGGCGAAGATATTTGTAGTGTTGGGTAAGGGAGAGGTTAAAGAAAATGAAAGTGAAGTCCAATGTTCATTGAGCAGCAAAAAAATATCAGAATTATTGGCTACTAATTTTCAGAGGTATGCACCTAATGTAGACTCTGCTTTACAATACCCAGTTGATATATGCTTTGACAATGAAGACATGCAAATGGGTGCGAAGTATGAAACATGTGGTGATTTTATTTTTCCTACTTTTGAGGCAAACAATGTGCAAGATAGAAATGCATGTGATTGTTATAAATTTGATTATGTCAAGTATGATGAATATGATGACTCATATGCTGGTATGGATTTAGATTTGGATGGTTCTTGTATAGATCATGATGCCAAAGAAAGTGATAAATTTGAATGTGTGTTTTCAGATTTACAAGTGATAAATGAGCCATTACTTAATGATACATTTTCATGCTTGGATGATGCTAATAGAATTTGTAATCAGAAAGATGGTATGCAATCAAGTTGTTATTTAGATGTGTGCCATTTTGGTTTGCAAGTAGTTGTTGTGATTGAACTTCCATATTCTATGCAAACTAATGACATAAATGTGCCTGATGATTCCAGCAGACATTTAGGGTTGAAACCATTTTATTTTCAACCGATTTTGGATTTTCAAGGGTGTGATGTTTTTATGTCACAAAATAATTAGCATTTGCAATATTTTGTTGAGCTCCAACTATTCAGGGATAATGATTGTGCTGATGATATTTCCTATAATATGTTGATAATAAATTGCAGCATGATTAATCAAGCATATGATTGTGGTAATTATCGTTTATATTGGATCCATGGAAATGAGAACCAAGTATTTGATAGGGGTAAGCAGTGATTTTAGTTTGATGGTTTTTGGCCATTTGTAAATATTATACATATTGTATAGCCACTTTGCTTTTAGTTGTGTTAGGTGTTTTGTGTTTTCAATAAGGAATCTGGTTTTGGGAAGTTGAGAAGAAGTCTAATTTTTTAGTGGTATGTTTCACCAAAAGATCCTAGATTCTCTACATGCCCACAAGGAGAACACATCCCTAGATAGATCCACTATTGGTACTCTCAAATTTGGCACAAATTTGGAGTGACCAATTTAAAATTTTATCTAAGACAAGGTGAGTACCCTTAAAAACTTTTTGAAGAGGCCTATTTGGAGTGCAAGTAAAATATGACCTGATGATTTTCATAAGATACCACTTGGAGAACATGTGAAAACCCTTTCATGGATTAAATATAATGGGTCACAGCTTTCAGATGTTATATTTGATGTGTTTGAAGAGGGTCATTTGGAGGTGTTCACTTAAATCTGCATTTTGCACATTGCCTGATTATATCAAATGACCTACTTTGCATGCTTGCATCTTGGGCCGAATAAAGTTTCATGACATAATGATTATTCTGAGATGTTGTAGGCATGGGAGAGAGTCTCCATTTCCATTTTAATATTCCTATGAGTTCATATGATAAGTTTCCCAAGGCTATTATGTTTGCAATTTATTTAGTTTCTCTGAATCTCAAATGCAGAATTTTGAAGTTGTCTACTTTGAAGTCTTACAATTTATACCCAGTTGAATGGAATGAAAAATTGAATGCTCCCCTATATTGTAATCATGACAAATATCCCCGTGAAGATTTATAGACTTGGGTCAATCCATCTGATTAGTTTGCCTAACCAATTCCAAATCAAATTTATGCAGTGTTGATGATTGAGAAATCAGATAGTTGGTAAGTTGCTGATTTCGAGATTTCATATTGATTGACCAGTTGGTCATTGGAGTACGTCGTTGGAAGTATCGTATCCCTTATATGAAAATGAATCAATGACCAAGTGTTTAGATTCTAAAAGCTTCATTTGATGTCTCTATGAATTCAAAACCAAATAGACTTTATTCAGTTTTCTGTGCATTAAATGATTATTCATCCAGGAGGCTGACTTTGCATATTAATATTGTGATGCAATTTGATGGTCATGATGAGTTAGTTGGTTATCTACATTTTATGTATGAGGTTATACCAACTTGGAATGTTTCAAGGATTCAGGAGTTGATTTTCTATTTTCCACAAGAGGAATCCAGATGCATTTTATGCAATGTGTACATCTGCACTTGCACGGTATTTTAGAATCACCATGTTTGATTGGTTATACCTGTATGTGGTAGATTTGGCCTTGTTAATCAACCATACACTTCAACATAGTCCTTATTCATCAGATACACACAAGAATGAATATGAGATTATTCATCTTGCCTGTCTGTATGATTCGACTTGTTGCCTTCTATCTAGAATGGGTTTCGAAATAGCTCTCAGAATGAGAGTTTCACAGCCATAGACCAATCTAGAACGAAGGATTTATACTTCCATGAATACAATGCAATGATTAATCTAGAAATGAAATACGCAAGATTAATCTAAATGATCCATTTAAACTAGAAATGAGATTAAAATTATGCCATGATTTCAATGAGATTATTCTATAAATTGAAATTAATCTATTGCAAAATGAGATTATTCTATATGAGATTATGAACTAAGAATGTAGCAACAATTCAGTGTTCTAACAATGCACATGACTAGAAATTCAGGAAGTGTTTTGAATGAGAAATGGGAGTTCTTTTATAGACTCTGAGGTGATCAAAATAGAAAGTTTCCTTCTTGAAATAAAAAAGAGAAAAACCAATTTAAAATAGAAAGCTTTCTTTAAAATAAAATAATAAATTGTTTTCCCTTTGCTTTAACTATTTTCTTTCTTTGATTTTAACTATTTTATTTATGACTTTAACTGTTTTCTTTCTCTTTAAAGCACAGTTAATTCAAAACTTCTATTTCTGAACTGAAGAGAAGATTTTTGAGAGAATATTTAATTAAATAAATAAAGTATGACCTCATAAATATGTTTTTCTCAATTATCTAAATATTTAAATTCAATTATTGAAATAAGGATATTTATTTAATAATTAAATATTATTTAATTCCTTTTATGTGTCTTAGCTAAAGAGGGTGAATTTAATTTAATTAAAGTGCTAGGACTTTATAATTAAGTTAATTCGATCATAAGGTTTATTTAGCCAATAGATATTTAAGAATTAAATATAATGTATGATTAATGCAGATTTAGGATTTTCTGCATTTGACACTCAGGTCGAGTAGAGTCAGTCAAAACTCAAAATTTCCTAGTACAATAGGACTTTGATGATCTAGAAGAGTGATGAATACAACAAAATTGGTTAGGGTTGCAAGATGCCAATTTTGGGGTGTTACATTTTGCCCCTCTTTAAATTGATGTGCGAGTAGCGCATTGATTCAAAGAATAGTCTGATGCCTGAAGCACAAAAGAATAGATTTGAAAATTGATGATGCAAAGATCGATTGATGAAGATTTCAAAGCCATCTCCAGAATAGAGCTTGACTCTCTAAAGTCTAGGTTAGGTTGCCAAGACACCGGTCAAGTAGAGTTTTTGAGGGTTATCTCCAGAATGAAGCTTGATCTTAAGGGATCTGGGTTAGAATGCCCCGATAACTAATAGATTGAGATTTTGAGAATCATCTCCAGACCGAAGCTTGATCCTTAGGGATCCGGTTTAGAATGCCCTGATACCTAATAGATTTGATATCTTTCACAAGACTGTCCCCGGAATGAGGCTCAACCTTCAGGAGTCAGGGTTAGATTGCCCTGATACCTGTCCAATAAGATAATCAATAGAGATTTTAGGACTATCTCCAGAATGAAGCTTATTCCCCTAATATCTAGGTTAGATTGCCCAGACACTGGTTAGATAAATATCTTTCACAAGACTATCCCTAGAACAAGGCTCAACCTTCAGGATTCAAGGTTAGAATGCCCTAATACCTGTCTCAAAAGATAGTCAACAGAGATTCAGCGTCATCTCTAGAACGGAGCTTGATTTTCAGGAGTCAGGGTTAGAATGCCCTGATTCCCAATAGATGAGTTTTCAAGAATCATCTCCAGAACGAAGCTTGATCCTCAAGAGTCTGAGTTAGATTGCTCAGATATTTAAAGATGACAAGATGTAGGGAACAGAGATGCCCCTATTGATTGTGGAGTATCCAATTTTGACTGTGAGGTATGAAAAATGGAACATGCCCCAAGTGATGAGATGCCCCTAGTAATGAGGACTTTTGAAAATCAGATCAAATTGATTAGAATAGATTAAATGATGTAATCATCCTGCCCCCTTGGGAGCGAAATGGAAAGATGACACGTCCTAATGATGATGGAGAGCAAAAAATCACAGATAGATGTTGAATCATAGATCAAGAATAACTCAAAAAATATTATAGAAGAATCTGGAAGATTTAGAAGCAATTTGGAGCAATTTCGAGGTTTAGTTGACCAAGTTTGACTAGGGTTGACTAGAGTTGACCAGATTTGACTTTTGAGGAAAAAAGTCAAAGATTTGAGAAAATGATGATAAGATATGATTTTGACAAGAAAGCGACGTCAGAAAGTTGACTACACAAGCGTCTAATCGCGTCAGTCCCAAAAAAATTTAAAATGCAATTTTGAGCTATATAGAAGTGTCAGATTTTGATTTTAATCATGAAAATGGATTCAGAGCGATCAAATTAGGTAATGGTGAAGTTTTTATGCAAAATGGAGCACTTTGAAAAATTAGGTCAAAACCTATATATGGACCAAAAGGTCATTTTTAAATCATTTCAACCTTTTGACTTTTGTAAATGGAGATCTAAGCGAAAATGGTGGTCCCTACAGCATGCATCGATTCGAGCAATCCAGGAGGCACAGTCGGCCAACCGAGTACGAACCTCCTGTAAGTGGTCAATGAACCTTGCCATCATTTCAAATTTCATTAATTTCTATCAATTTTCGCAAGTTTTGTCACGTTTTTAGAAAACTGTCCGCGGGATTTCGCGCAAAGAAGTAGTTTCTTCGCGCGGCCTATAGGGAAATCTCACGCAAGAAAATGTCTTCTCGCACCATGTGAGGGGGATTCTCGTGCAAGAGAGTACCCACCTTCGTGTGAGAAACCCTCCAATAGGTTTTTTTCTCACGCGGATTGGCATGAAAGTTCGCGCGAACATCAAAGTTCGCACGGCCTGGAAAACTTCTTCGCGTGAAAGAGTAGTTTTTCGCGCGAAAATTTGCTTCTTTGCATGGAGAAAAGTGAGCAGTTAGAATACAAAATAAGTCTGTGTCGCATCCAATAGCATCTCCGTCAGCGTTGTTACTGTCTATAGGGTGTCTTTAATGCTTAATTATCTCGTTATGCTTTGATTATCTCAGATTACTGATTGTGCACTATTGTTTGCATGTCTTGCAGGTTGACTTCCCGGATATTGCATTCATATCACACCACCCAGCCATTAGCAGACTAGTGGCACAATTAGATGATGCAGAGACAACGCATCTAGATAGTTTGGGCCTGACCTCTTTATGTGATGTACCCGAGATTCAGGTAAATCACAGATTATTGGGAGCACTTATTGAGCGTTTCCATTCCAAAATGAACACTTTCTACCTGCCACAGGGTGAGATGATAGTGACCCCTGAGGAAATTTATAGGATTTTGAGGATTCCCTTCCATGGAGCCAGGGTGGAGTATGAGGTGCAGCCAAGACTCGGGACACTGGCACTGAGAGAGATATTACAAGATGACCTGGTCATGGGGAGAGCTATCCCGTGGGAGGATCTCATTAGTGTGTACAGACCCACACATAGATTGTCAGTGGTATTAGCATGCTTCCTTGGTTTCTATCTGATGCCCGATCATGGATAGCACGGATTAGAGTGTGGCTGGGGCAGGATGTTACAGCAGATGTTAGCCCGACCGATGAGATACGGATGGGGACAGTGCATGTTAGCCCACATGTATCATGAGATGCATAAGATCGTCTATCGAGAGGCGAAGAGTATGGCGTCCAGGGTATTTGTTTTGTAGGTATGGGCATGGGAGCATCTTCCCATGGCTCAACTGATATGTGATGATTTGAGGCAGCCTTTAGAGCCTTATATCTACAGGTACAGGGGCATGATTACTCAGCCAGCACTGGGTAAGATAGATCAATGGCGAGCCCAACTCGATGACCTAGCAGGAGTAGTATGGAGACCATGGAGATTGACCAAGCCATGGGATGATGTAGCAGACCAGTTAAGTTACATGTTTTTCTCACGGGCGATGATTTCTCACGCTATCACTGTGATTGAGAGATTCTCGCAAAAGCGGGTATGGCGGCAGTTTAGTCGACCATAAGATATCTCATAGGAGTATACCGCATATGCACGATTTATAGATGAGATGAGGAGAGGTTGGCTGATGAATCTGGATCAGGGATGGACCATGATCGACATATAAGCATTGGTCCCAATACAGTGGGATTACCTGAGGGATGTGGCGGATGGCGGCATGACCGCAGAGTATCAGGAGCACTTTGTGACCCATCCATTCCCTAGATTCACAGGTCCAGTCGAGATGGCAGGTCGAGGACAGGTAGTACCCCCATAGGTGGTTCAGTAGTAGGTTTCATTGGCTCCACCACTGCAAAGACCATAGTCGGCACCTCGACCCCGTACCGTGCAGGTGGACATACCTGCACGAGAGATGAGGATAGATCCTAGTGCCAGTGGTAGTGGGAAACAGAGTCGGAGGAGGACAGTCGCACAGTTGGAGGACATTCAGGAGCAAGCTGAGTAGTAGGAGGTCCCACTAGAGGACCCTATGTAGGAGGATCAACCTATACAGGAGTCGGGATAGGGTGATGCACCACCACAGGCACAGGAGGCCCTGCGCAGAGCTAGAGAGAGGGTCAGGCAGCTGACCAGACAAGTTGGAGATTTGACCGTATAGGTAGCTGTGCGAGATGCATGACTTTTAGATAGAGATTGAGAGATATAAGATCTCTGAGGGCATCTGAGGACATCATAGGAGGAGACGCGTCATCAGACCGCTCAAGCGGCCTACTACTATGCGTCCTATATAGGGGTGGTGCCTGATGAGGCATCACAGGTTGCTAGATTTTTGACATATGCTAGAGGTTCGAAGGGTGCACAGGCACCACCTCCACCAGATATGCCTCCACCTCCACCTCCTTTAGGTGACGAGGGAGAAGGCCAGAGTTAGTTTTGATAAATTAAGAGATGAGATCATAAGATGTATCTGATGCATTGGCATCCATGTATTTGTAGCACCATTTTATATTTGTATCGACACATTGGATATATATATATATATATATGAGCTCATCTTTTGGTATCATCACATGTGTCATGTTTGTCTTTTATGAGATGTTTCCTATATGCTTAGATGTTTTTGAGATGAGTTAGAATGTATGCAAATAGATGAACATGTTTGGAATATATGTAAATGTATGAAATGCACATGTAGGTAGATGCAAAAATATATGTATGAAAATGATGGATGTGAATGCACTTATGAATGAGAATATGTTAATGCAATGTGTAGATGATAATGAGTTGTCAATGTGCAATGTATATGGTACTAACATCTCATGTAGGATGATGAATTCTAACCAAAAGAACATGTGAAGAATTGAGAGTGAGGATTGAATACCTGTGTAGTCGTGATGAAACCAGGACAGTTAAGAAGAACTTCCCAATGTATGAACCCAGAAGAACACAATGAAGAGAACACCGAATCGCTGCCACAATGTAAGTCTAGAATGAAAATGCAATCCTATACTAGATGCAATATGAAAGTGCAATTCTGGGACATGGTTGTGAGACTCATCGCATAATCATCATTATTGAGCATTTTTTTTGGAAAAGCGAAGTCGATACAACCCTCACTGGTGCCATAATGCAACCATAAGGATATGAATATGACTTGCATCGGATAAAATGTAGGAAACAAACGTAAGCACCAGGGCACAAAATCCAAGATGACCTGAACATTGTTACCAGTTAATGTTGCAAGATTACACCAGTATCGAGGCATTCAAAGCCAAGATAACCATGAGTGTGATCATGTGTAAAAAAACAAAGCAATAACAAATAGAGCAATAACAAGCAAGGAGATAGTACTGACCTCACCATGGCATGCAAATAAACAAGATCAAGGGATGCGAGGTTGTTCCACCTTAGTACGAGAGCTCTTATCACATACACCATGTTTATTTGAGGTTGTCGGATCATCAGGACTATGCCAACAAGCAGTAGACAAAGAAAATAGCATTGAAATCCATGAGAATAGACATCATGTAAAGAAAGATTCAATCATAGCTCAGCCAGTTTCAAAGTTTTCGAATATGTATGTGTAGAGGTGTTGAAAAACACTGTTGTGCTTGTGAGTGAATTGTGTTTGATTGTTATCGATAGATGTTTACGTTTGAGATATCTGATGTGTTGAAAAACATAGATGTGTCCAAAGATAGTGTTAAAAAACACTGTTTATGGTGGTGTTGAAAAACACCAGTTTGTGTCAGTAGCGAGTTGTCCTTGAGAAATGACAAGATTACTGACTCGGGTGTAAACCAAAGATGTGATCAAATGGGGGACCCATGCCCCCAAGTAATGATGACAGACTTGACGTATGTTGTGAGGACAAACTAGATTTGGTTGCCCCCAATCGTATGGTGCTGAATCAGTGTCAAGTCAGAAGGGTTTGCAAAGGAACCAGAGTGTCACGAAAGTGACCTAAATCTATGTACAAACTAAAGCAAAGAATCGTCAAGACTGAGTATCGATAGATAGAGCATTTGAGTATAACTCCAACTATAACGGATGTGAGCAATCTCAATAGTATGGAAATAGTAGAAAGACACAGTGAGAACCACTGGTAATTGATGCAAGAGAGATGCTCAAGTGAAGAGATCATAGGACTAGCTAGACATCAGTAGGCAGACGCAGTGAGAACCACTGGTGACTGATGTTAGGGAGATTATCAAGAAGAGTGAACTCAGTATAAGCTAAGCAACAATAGGCAGACGCAGTGAGAACCACTAGTGACTGTCGCAAAGAAGATCCTCAAAAGGTAATAGGATAGTGCCCCCTAGAGCAGGAGGGTTATCTTGAGGGTATGACCAGTTTCAATCCATGTAAGTTGGTGTCTTGACGGGAACTGAAAGTATGCGGAAAAGGATATGCAAGTAAGAAAGCAGGAAAGAAATTGTGTAAAACCAAGTGGTGTTGTGATAGATATAGTAATGTGGGACAAGAGGTGCCTGTTTACTAGGTTTTTACCTTCTTGGCAGAAATTCTCTTCTTTTTTTTTGCTACCATGATGCCTGTTTACCAGGTTTTCATCAATGGCACCTTTTCTCTTTTTCTCTTTTTTTTGTATTTTTCAATTTTTATTTTTTTTTGTATTTTTGGAATATATCATTATTTTGGAGATACATCAAAGTGCCTATCGCTAGGTTTTCACTAAGATGATCATTTTTTCAGGACTTTTTCAAATTTTTAGAATTTTTCAGGACTTTACTATATACAGGAGCATACTGAAGATGTCTCAGCTGTAGAACCATTTCAGATGAAGAGCGTTGATGGGATCTTTGAGTTGCTCTCCTTCAGTGGTAGAAATTTGATAGGTGTCAGACCAAAACACTGCAGTGACAACATACAGACCAAGCCAATTTGGTTCAAATTTCCCTTTCTAGATCCAATGTTGTTGATTCTTAGGGTTCTCCCTTAGAACAAGGTCACCTGCTTCGAAATCCCTTGGTCTGACCTTCTTTTTATAGCTCTTGGACATCCTTTTCTGATATGCTCTAAGGTGATCAAACGCCACTTGTTGAAATTCATCAAGTAGTTCTAGCTCTTGTAGCTGAGATATTCTGTTATCATCATCAGTAATGAGGCCTTTTAAGAGAGACTCGTAGAGAAGGAATTTCAACCTCAATTGGTAACACAACATCTTCTCCATAAACCAAAGCATAGGGAGTAGCCCATGTTGGTGTTCTTATGCTTGTCCTTTATGCCCAGAGAGCTAGATTGATCCAGAGATGCCCATCTCATCCGGATTTGTGCACTGTGCGATGTAGGATTTTAAGGATTGTTTTGTTGGATGCTTCTGCCTGTCGATTACCCTGAGGATAATAGATGGAAGACCAATGCTGAGTAATTTTAAACTTAGAGCATAGCTCTGTCAAATTCTTGTTTTTGAATTGCCCCCCATTATCAGTGATTATTGTTGAGGGTACACCATGCCTGTAGATGATGTAGTTGAAAATGAACATAGCTATTGATTTTTCATTGGCAACGGTGAGAGGGACTGCCTCCACCCACTTGGTAAAATAGTTTGTAGCTGTGATGATGAACTTATGTCCATTTGAGGATGAGGGATAAATCTGACCCACCAAGTCAAAGGCCCATTGTTAAAATGGCCAGAAAGTAATGAAGGGAATAAGCTCCTTGGCTGGAGTATGAATCAGATTACCATGTAGTTGACACTGTTTGCAAGACTTAGCAAACTGTGTGGCTTCTTTTTCCATATTTGGCCAATAGTAACCAACTCTAATAAGTTTACGGGTCAATGTCAGGCTGTTAGAGTGAGACCCACAGATGCCTTCATGCACCTCTACTAACGCACGTTTGAACTCATCGAGTTCTAAACACCTAAGAAGGGTACCATCTAGACCGTGCCTATACAAGTCGTTAGCTATGATGACAAACCGTGAAGCACTAAAGATTAAGTAATGTTTCTCATTCTGGGTGTAAGTGTCCAGAACAATTATGTCATGAAGGTAGGAAAATTTATGATGTTAGCGAGATGAGTCATGTCCAATGACAGAACAGATCATCCGGGAATTGGGGAAATCATAGGCTGGGTAGCGTAACGTCTCCACTAGGAATTCATGTCAAAAATCATTTTTTGGCATCTGTAGCATGGAAGCAAGAGTAGCCATGGCATCTGCTGCTCTATTATCTACCCTTGGAACTTGTTGAAATGGGATGTGAGAAAAATACTTTTTGAGGTCATCAACTAACCGTTTATAAGGCACCAGCTTGTCATCCTTTGTTTGATAGATGTCATTTACTTGATTGATGAATAATTGTGAATCTCCGAGGACATTGAGTTTGTCTACTCGCCACTCAAGGGCGGTCTTCATACCATTGATTAAGGCTTCATACTCAGCAATGTTGTTTGTACAAGGAAACAACATCTTATATGCTTTTGGTAAAGAGTACCTTTGAGGTGTAATGAACAGTATCCCAGCACCTGACCCCTGTTGGGTAAATGAACCATCA
>MU227412.1:721986-755157 GCA_018584345.1 Thuja plicata
ATCCCAGCACCTGACCCCTGTTGGGTAAATGAACCATCAAAAAACATAGTCCAGGATCGATGTGTGAGAAGTAATATGGACTCATCTGGGAATTCAATGTGCAATGGTTGATGATCTACTAGAGGTGTTTCTACCAACTAATCTGCAATCGCTTTCCCTTTGATGGCCTTCCTTTCTACATACTCAATATCAAATTCACTAAGACGCGTGACCCATTTAGATAGTCTACCTGTGAGGGTAGCTTTACTGAGCAAATATTTTAGAGGATCAATTTTAGCAATTAGGCGTGTAGTATGATCCAGCATATAGTTCCGCAGTTTTTGTGAAGCAAATACTACTGCAAGGCAACCCTTCTCTATAGAAGAATATGTTGTTTCATATGAGACCAGAGTTCTACTAATGTAATAGATATCCCTTTCTTTGTTGTCCTGATCCTCTTGAGCAATAGAATACCCAATGATGCATCTGTAGCAGAGATGTAAAGTATAAGCGTCTTCCCATGAATAGGAGGCATCAAGATTGGCGGGTTTGCAAGATATTGTTTAATTTGTTGGAACCCCTCATCACATTCTTTGCTCCATTTCTAAGTCACACCTTTGTGTAAAGTCTTGGTGAATGGTTGTGACTTGTCTGCCAATTGTGAGATAAAGCGCCGGATAGACTGTAGTTGGCCTTGAAGTCCTCTCATTTGTCTGATATTCTTTGGTGGTGGCATTTCCATGATAGCTTGTACTTTCATAGGATCCACTTCGATGCCTTTGACAGAGATGATATAACCAAGCAATTTTCCAAATGTTATGCTAAATGCACATTTCTTAGGATTGAGCCTTAGACTGAACTGTTCCATGCGATCTAGTATAGGACCTAGATCTGCAAGATATTTCTCTCGGTGCATGCTCTTAGCTAAGGTGTCATCAACATAATCTTCTATTGTTTTATGCATCATGTCATGAAATATAGTAGTGACAAATCTCCGATATGTAGCACCAGCATTTTCAAGTCCAAAGGGCATGACATTCCAACAGAAAGTGCCCCATGCACATGTGAAGGTAGTTTTCTCTTGGTCCTCTGGCACAATTTTTATCTGGTTGTAGCCAGAGAAACCATACATTAGTGAGTACATTTCATACCCTACTGTCATATCTACAATCATATCAATATTGGGCAATGGAAAGTCATCCTTAGGACATGCCAAATTTAAGTCTCTAAAGTCTATGCAGATTTGTATAGATTTATCATGTTTTGATACTAGAACAATGTTAGAGATCCATTATGCATAGTCAATTACTCTGATAAAGACTGCCTTAAGAAGTTTCTCCAATTCATCTTTGACAAGTAGAGCTACATGTGGATGCATTTTTTGAAGCTTTTGCTTGACAGGCTTGACGCCTGGTGCAATGGAAAAATGGTGCATGATTAGATTAGGGTCTAATCCTGGCATGTCTGAATATTTTCATGCAAATTTTATCTTTTTTCTCCTGAAGAATGTAGTGAATTTCTCTCTTTCTGCCTCAGATAGTGATTGTGCCAAGTGAATGATCTGAGGTTCAGCTTCTATTCCCAAGTTGATTGGTTGAGTTGGTTCAATAAGTACAGATGATTGTTCCTAGAAATGACTCGAAAGCGCATCAAGTATCTCATCCTCGGATGCCTCAAAGAGGTTTTCACCCTTGGATACGTCCTTTATTTTGACTATTTTAGGCTCTGATACTGCCACAATGTGGTTTTCACCATTAGAGCACCTATTTTTTCTTCTTTTGACTTTGTGACTAGGATACTTGATGTCAACCTCAGTCATGTTGACACTTTCTTTGCTAGTGGAGGATGTTACAGGTTCGACAGCGTGGAGGTAACAAGCAAGAGTGTAATTATTCTGGAATGTAAGGACTTCATTAGATGGGGAGGTAGAGTTCCATTCTATAAGCTTGGGATGGCAAAGTAAAAGAGAAGTGACAGGTTCAAGTGCGTTCACGGTATAATCATCAAAAGCATGGACAAGTAAGTCGAGACCTAAAGCGATCTCATCCAGAGGTATAGTCAAATTCCTTTGATTCCTAGCGACTGTAGTAGATGATATGTTAACAGCTATGGAGTCAGATTCATTTGACCTTACACTAGACCCCTCATCTACTTTGAGAACATTTTCATATGTGTGAACTGTATCTGTATCCCTGTCAGAGGTGGCATATGACAAGCTATCGAACTCATATTCATGAGAGTATGTTTCATCATTAGGTGTCATGTCAAGAACGTGAGTGAAATCAACCCTTTGTCCCCAGATGCGATGATTTCTACCTAGAACCTCTGCTATGGTTAGATGAGCACCTTTTGACCTAGGTACCTCATTAGTGTTTGTAGCATCAGCTACCTCTTGTGTAGTGAGAAGTGACTGGGATTCTTGTTCAAACTATTTTTGAAAGTGTGGTGGTATGTATAAATCACCCTGATGACCTGGATTTACAGTTTGTATTTCTTTCCACTCCTCATAGGTTAATGGAGCAAGTGAAGTGGTGTCATCAGAATCACTGTCAGTTTCTATTGTACTGACACACGGTATAAATTCATCTGTCTTAGCAAAGAATGTTGTCAGGTCTGGAGGAATAGGACAAGGAAAACTATCCTCATCAGAACTATCTTCAGATTCTTCAGTTTTAGATGTTTCTTCTGGTATTGGTTGTTTATCTTCTCGAGGTACAAAATTTTTTATCCCCAGTTAAAATGTGAGTTTCTTGAAGCCTATACCTGTAGAGTTACATGTTCTATGACCAATAGCTTCAAGTGGTGTAATCAATCCCTTATGATTTGCACCTATAGGACCATTTCCTTTGTAGCCAAAATGTTGCATAATAGATGGACCTTTGCCATACTGCACCGATTTTATGTCATAAGGTGGAGTAGTTTGTTCAGAAGTGTCTTCTTCTTTATAGATCCAAGCTTTGATAGCTCTGTTTTTAGCGTCTTCTTCTAATGGTACCATGGCTTGTACAAAAGTACCACCATACTTTGTTGGAGGAGAAACCGTAGAAGGTTTAGTGCTCTCATAAGGTCTCCTGAAACAACGTGGAGACAAAGGCAGAGATGTAATAAGATAACACAGGTTCAATCTGATATCCTCCCATGTCAGTTTCTTTGAGTGTCAAGTTCTTTTCCATTTCTTTTAATTTAGTCTCAAGGAGCTCAATAGATTCTCTGTTGGTAGGCACAAAGATGTCAGCAGATTTTGTGAGGGCATTGCAATTATAGCGTGTATTAGCGGGTATAGTCACTTCAGATCCTTGGAATGGAAACTTAATGCACTAATGGTACGTTGAAGGGACAGCCTGCATTTCATGGATCCATGTCCTACCTAACAAAATATTGTATTCCAAAGGGATGTCAAGCACTTGACAGATAACATCTCGTTCAATAGGACCAACTCTGATTAGCAACACAACTAGCCCCTTAGATTTATGTTCTTCTTCATCATAGGCCTTAATGGTAATCTTTTTGTGGGCATCAATGTAGTCTTCATTGTAGCCTAACTCGGTAAGGAAGCTAGCAGAGAAAATATTAAGGCAAGCATCATTATCTATGAGAACACGGAAAACACACTTTGGACCAATCATGGCTTCAATGTGCAGAGGGTTATTATGCGGGTGACTCAAAGAATGGTCATCTTCCTCAAAGAAAGACAAGTAATGGGAGGAGGTCAAGTGACCTACCATGGATTGAAACCAGTCAAGATCAAGATCTTTTGGGACATTTTCCTCGATGAGGGCTTTGTCCAGGATTTCCCTATGAGCAGGGGAGATTTTTAGCAGCTCAAAAATAGTAATCTGGGCATTAGTACATTGTAATTGATCAAGAATGCTGTAATTGGCAGCATTAGATGAGGAACCCAATTTTGGATTCTTATTGGCAGAGCCAACATTAGCTTTTTCTGTGGGTTGTGTTGATGTAGACATAGAAGGCTCAGGGCCTTTGAGGATGATCTTAGCGCGAGATCAAGTAACAACATTAGCAGTGACCTGAGACTGTTCTTGTTCGGAAGAGTGAGGTGTAGACCATCACAAGAGGAAATGTGTTTTGGGATTAGGAGTATCTTCCCTTCCCTTGAGAATGATGATGTTACAGTATTCAGTATCAACAGGTTCAACCATATTAATGCCATTGTCATTATTGGTGTATGTATAGTTGACCTTGGCATCAATATTTTTTCCTTTAGATGATTCACCTTTTCCATGAGGAGGAAATGGGTCTTTGAAAGCTTGGTGATCAGAGTTCTTATTGTGACCTCCCACAACAATAACCTCACTATCGATGAGATCCTAGATTTTATGCCGCAATTTAAGACAAGTAGTCATTTTATGACCTTTGTTTTAGTGAAAATCACAATAAGCGGATTCATTCCACCAAGAGGGTCTTGGTTGCGGATCATAAGGTCATGAATTATCTAGTGGAGTGAGTAAATGGTTGTCCAAGAGAGTCTTGTAAACCACATCAAGAGGTTCTCCTAAAGGAGTGAACTTACGCTTGGCTCTAGGAGCCCAAGGTTTAGATCCAGAAAATTGTGAAGTACTCGGTTTGGAATTTGTCGCAGCCTGTTCAGTGGCTTTGGCTACTTGCATCATGGTAGTGAGATTAAAGGCAGCCTTGGAAGGCTTGGGAGTCACATTGTCTACAACTCCATCATTCACAATATTTTGGTTCTTGTTAATCAACCATACACTTCAACATATGGTAGATTTGGCCTTGTTAATCAACCATACACTTCAACATAGTCCTTATTCATTAGATACACACAAGAATGAATATGAGATTATTCATCTTGTCTGTCTGTATGATTCGACCTGTTGCCTTCTATCCAGAAGGGGTTTCGAAATAGCTCTCAGAACGAGAGTCTCACAACCATAGACCAATCTAGAACGAAGGATTTATACTTCCATGAATGCAATGCAATGATTAATCTAGAAATGAGACATACAAGATTAATCTAAATGATCCATTTAAACTAGAAAAGAGATTAAAACTATGCCATGATTTCAATGAGATTATTCTAGAAATTTAAATTAATCTATTGCAAAATGAGATTATTCTATATGAGATTATAAACTAAGAATGTAGCAACAATTCAGTATTCTAACAATGCATATGACTAGAAATTCAGGAAGGGTTTTGAATGAGAAATGAGAGTTCTTTTATAGACTCAAAGGTGATCAAAATAGAAAGTTTCCTTCTTGAAATAAAATAGATAGAAAAGCCAATTTAAAATAGAAAGCTTTCTTTAAAATAAAACAATAAATTGTTTTCCCTTTGCTTTAATTGTTTTCTTTCTTTGATTTTAACTGTTTTATTTATGACTCTAACTGTTTTTTTTCTCTTTAAAGAATAGTTAATTCAAAACTTCTATTTCTGAATTGAAGAGAAGATTTTTGAGAGAATATTTAATTAAATAAATAAAGTATGACCTCATAAATATGTTTTTCTCAATTATCTGAATATTTAAATTCAATTATTGAAATGAGGATATTTATTTAATAATTAAATATTATTTAATTCCTTTTTAATTTAATTAAAGTGCTAGGACTGTATAATTAAATTAATTCAATCATAAGGTTTGTTTAGCCAATAGATATTTAGGAATTAAATATAATGTATGATTAATGCAGATTTAGGATTTTCTGCATTTCACACTCAGGTCGAGTAGAGTCAGTCAAAACTTAGAATTTCCTAGTACAATAGGACTTTGATGATCTAGAAGAGTGATGAATGCAACAAAATTGGTTAGGGTTGCAAGATGCCAATTTTGGGGTGTTACAATACCTTGCACATGGAGTTGGCATGCATACTCACTATGTTCTAATGAATCACTGTGCCGAGTGACGGATCCTCAGGAGTTGATCCAGTATCTTTCCAAGTTACATTTTGGGGCAGAGTTTACATGTGTTTGAATACTTCCAGTTGTAGAATATATGAAGTTTCTCACTTTGAATGTCATTATCTTGTGGCCCTAGTTTTTTCAAGTCAATCCAGTTAGCGACCATGCTCAGATGCTGGAGATGAGTGGGTTTTCCTTCCCTCACATTTTCAAGAGATCGTTCAGTCATTTTTAGGGGGGAATCCTAGAGGCAGTTTATATATTTTGAATATTATGCAGAAGTGATTAAAAACTGGATTTAAATGATTTTTGGTTTTCACTTTTAAATGGGCATATTACTGAGTGGTTGTTAATCGTGTCAATATAAATTCAAAGCCCGAAATCTGTACTTCCTTGAGATAATAGATTGAAAGCATACATAAGGCATGTAAACTAAAGAAGGCTCCAGACCAGCAAGGCATGTTGATTGTTTGACAGCCTCTGCAGTATGAAGAGAAGATAATGAAATGCAAAATGTGGGAGCACAGACAATATTCATTAAGAAAAAATCTCACCTCATGGCCTGCTAACTGCTGGATACGTACACATATAATTTAAATTTGGAGGATTGCACTAAGTATTAAGGAGGAGGCTTGTCAAAGTATTGAAGAAAGCAATCCAAAGCATTTAATAAAATGGCAAGTGTTAATGTTAATACCAAGGCCTGCGTAGTATATGAAATGGACTTGCAATGCACAATTTTGAAGGAAATAGCCCACGCTGAATTGAAACAAGTGGAGAAATTTTTTAAAACCTTTAAATTGCAAATGGCGGGTTTATGTAAATAAAATCCCACGCTAGAAATGATTGTAGTAAAGGGTTTCACAAGAATGAAGTTAGGAAAGAAACATTAAAAAAGGCTGAAAAAACATTCAATGCAAATGTTTTTGACTTGATACCGTGCGCAATATGCCAAGAAACATGGCATTATGAAACAAAGGAGGAGACCCCACACATGGAGTAACCAGAGATGTTGTGCATAAAGGTCATGCCAAATATTAAAAACAACAAATGTAATTGGCTGGAGGCTTGCGCAGGAAGTGGCATACTGTAAAGATTTTTAAAATAATGCAAAAGGGGCAGTGCATGTTGTAGAATAGAGTGATGTGTTAGAAAGGGAGGCTACATGGTTCCAAAAGTTGCACAGTAGTTGTTAAATGGTGGTGCCTCCAAGAAAACAAGACATGTTGTGCAATGTTAATTACAGAGGATGACCACGCTGGAAGGAGATTGGCAGGATTAAATACATCCCAAGCAAGCGCAAGAGTAAATGTTGCACATGGGGGGAGTTGGAAATCGATGGTGGAGGTCAGCAATGTGACAGTGTGGACAAGGCATGTTTTGTTGAAAGAGCAATATGAAAGCAGACATCACACAAGAAATGCAACGCAAGAGATAGAGGAGGGCTTGCGCAAGGTAAAACTTGCAAAATTTTTAAAATCAATTGTCCCGCATTGACTAGAAAGGGGACTCATTGGTTATTTATAATGTAAAACACAGATTATTTGAAATGAAGTGAAGAAGCTTGTGGGCTTGTTTACAGGTGCACTCAGCCAATGGAATGTTGTTGACTGGAGAAGGTAACAATATTTTGTCCCACCAACAAGCCTACAAGTTTCTTCACTTCATTTCAAATACTTTGTGTTTTACATTATAAATAACCAACGAGTCCCCTTTCTAGTCAATGTGGGACAATTGATTTTAAAAAATTTGCAAGTTTTGTTAGAATTAATGGGAAGTATGTACTAGGAGGGGAGGGGTGAATCATTACCTCTAACTTTTTTTAGGTAATTTAACCTTTAACCTTGTAATCGATTTGTAGCTTTACCGATACTATCTATTGTTCTTTCTTTATGCATGTAATATCAATTCGTAACCTTAATTGTTTGTAGACGTTAATAAAAACATTCATGAAAGTAATTGAAACATAACACAAGGTATGATATCGTAGAAAACCCCTGTTAAAAGGTAAAAAATCTAGTGGGGATGGCACCCACAAAAATCTTCACTATCTGCAGATTGGAAGGAGTCGGTTAAGGCTCACAATTTTGATCACTTCTGATGATCTACCCTGTTAGGAGTATCATGTGGAGACTGGTTAAGGTCTACTCTATTAAGAGCTTTATCAACACTGTTTAGTGTGCACTCAGTTAAGATATTTAAAAAGGATTGTTAAATCCACATTTCTTGAAAGGATTTTTTCTATTTGCTACACTTGTTAGAATGCAGTCAAAACTATTCATTGACCTGAGTGTATGCAATCTAGAATTGTTGAGTACATATCCATTAAATCTTACATGTACAATGTATCACCTAATGTGATTGATTAATACCTCTGTTTCTCGAGTAGCCTTGTATATGGTTCTTGATAACAAATTCCATCTTTTGTTGTTCTACTTCTTGAAACTCTCAGTCTCGTCCATACATGTGCTCCTTGGCTACTATCATTCTCACATCCATAAATAATGAATGATTACACATCTATTTATACAATACATTTAACCTTTTTGGTTTCACATGTTTCAAACTAACTCTATGATCAAAGGTTTACAACTTGACCTTGATCTCCTAGTTTGCATGTTTTCAATCAGTTAGACTGATTAAAACAATCACAATTACATTGCTTTCTCCTCAAGAAATGATTTAAAAAAAAATTAAAATGCTAAATATAAAACACAAGTGTTTTTTCTGACGTGGAAGTCAGATCCATATTTCTTGGGATATAACTGACTTTCAGTGTATGATGTTCGGTATGAACTGAAATTCTATCTGTCAGGTTCCCTTGCTTTGTCAAGTTCCACTCTTGTCTGCTTGTCGATTTGCACTGTGATCTGCTTGTCGAGTTCCACTTAACCATTTTCGATTTCCACTTTGCAAGTTGTGTCTTCGGTTTACACTATAAATTGGTTTGTTGGGTTGTGCTTTGCATTTGGTATTTTCAGTGACCTTTGTTGTCAGTTGTGTCAGTTTGTGCTTAGCCTGTCTTTTGGTGTAGGTGTTGCCGATGGCTTTCCTTTGCATACTAATGGAAAAATAATGTCATCAATCTCCCCCTTTGACATTAGTATCAAAAACCAATATGTGCAAAATACTAAAGTGTTTAGTATGTACACCATATAATTTCCTTGGTCATTTCATGACTCCCCCTATGCATATGTCGGTATGGTATAAGTATATGTATGCTTGCGTTTATACTATTTTTCTTTGTCACTTTGTCTTACCTTTTGTCATATCATCTTTCCTTAGTAGTATAATACATATCATATTCTTCCTTTGGGTTATACTGTACTATACATCTCATTATTTTCCCCTATATACATATCATATTCCTCCTTATTTGATAGTAAGGGAAAAGGTGAATACCTATAACTTATTAAAAATATGAGAGTGTGAGGTCTTCATATCCTCCATCATCTTCTCCCATTTCTCCTTTAGATTCTCAAGATCCATGTGCTCGAGTGTAATCCTTGCATGGATGTTGTAGATGTTGTCTGCTACAGACATCTCGGGGGTGGCAATGAGTTGTCTTGCCAAACTTATGTGTTGTTGCTGCAATGTGAGGTTTGGTAAGAGTTGAGCCTATAGCTCGGTAACCTCTTCTCTGAATTGAGATTTTGCTTCCCACGGCTCTTGTCTTAACCTTTTATCTCTATGATTCTCATAATGAAATTTAATTGCATTGTCATCTTTGGTTAGACCTTGTGCACTAGTATTTAGATTTGAATCTAACTTTGCTATCTTTTCACTATTTTATTTAGTGAATTTAACCAATGTGCACAATTGTTGTATCAAGGACATAGCTTCAAAAATTATTCAATCTAATTCATTTTCTAACTCTGAGAGCTTTACCTTGTTCTCTGCCACTTCTTCGTTGATCTTTGTTATCAATTTATATTGAAACCTCTGCTTTGACCGTTCCTCAATCGCCTTCTTTGCATCAACATTCTGTGTTGCGATGGCATCAGTGAGAACGGCTAGTTGATCTAGGATTGATGCATTGTGATCAACATCAACTTCAAGAACTATCTGGTTCAAGATATCTCTTGTGGTCTCCAATACTATGGAGTCTCAGTCCTCCTTCCTGAGCTTTTCTTGTAGTGCTTTTCTCTGATAGATCTCTCCATATTCTCAGAGTGATTCAAAATCTAATATATTTGGGTCACATTTGGGTATTTCAATTATTTCATCTACTGTGACTTCCAACTCGTTCTTCTTTTTCTTCTTATTTTTCTTTTGTGATGCACCTATATGCAGAACCATAGCTAGCTTCTCCGCTTGGTCTGATGTGCTTGATGAAGTGATCAGTGGAGTAGTGCCTTTTTGTTGTTGTGCCTCGGTCTCTGCCTGTTGGTTGTGAGTGGACCTCTCCACATCAACCTTTACATTTTCTATAGCATCCTTGTTGGTTTCCTTGGGAGTGACATCTTCGGTCTTGTCTCCTTCATCGGTATCCTTTGGCACTTCATTGGTATTCTTCATTTGTGCATTCTTTTCTATTGTATCTCCATCTTTCTATTTGAGATCTCCATCTTTAACCTTATCTGTATTTGTTTCATTTTTAGCTCCTCCGATGACATTCTATTCATTGGGTTGATATTTCTTTCCTTCTTCCCATGCATCCTTGGGTATGCTTGCATCGGGCTCGAGGGTCTTCTCCTTCTGAGCGATTATATTGATTACCTGAATCAATAATGGTATCTGGCCTGGTATGTCTACCTTTGCAGTATCAACAGATGTATCTTGATACTTTGGTTGATCTAATGCAAGAGTAATATCCTCATCTGCCTTTACCTCATTGGCAGGATCATCAGTGATATCAATAACAGTGTTATCCACAGGATTGTCTAGCCATGTCTCATCATCAACATCCATGTCCTTATTTTCTTCTTTCTCCAATTCCACTGTGTTTACATCCTCTGCATCATTTATCAGTATGTGCTCTAGAGTAGCCCAAGTATCATCCTTTTGAGGTTCATCGGAGAGAGGTAATTCTCTCTCGGGGCTTGCCTCTTCAGTAGGCTTATTGAGTATCTTACTCCATATTTTGTTGCTTTCCTTTTCAAGCTCTATAAGCCTGCCCTCTAGAACTTTGTAAGCTCTCAACTTTGGTGAGAACTTCTGCACATGTTTCTCCTTCATTTCTTTTATCTCCTCCATTTTGGATTTGGGAGGCATTAGAGAAACTAGTGCTCTTTCCCTTATCTCCTTCTCATTCTTCAATGCACAAGACCATCTAGTAGATAATCTTTTGTTTAGTTCTTTGGGCATTTTTTCATCAAATTGCATTGGAACATACTTGAAGTTTATCATTGCCTTTATTAGTGCTTCTTCAACTTTGTTCTGATGCTCGGGCTCTAGTTTCAGCCATTTCCTAACCTTGGTGTCGGTTAAGCCACCTCTTTGTGCAATTGATTCACATATATCATCAATGCTTTCTAGGATTTTGCTCTTTTCTGAATCTACACCTTCATCTTGCTAGGTGTCCTCAATATCCTCTTTTCCTAGGATCAATTTTCTTCTTCTCTTGGGTGCAGTGGTCTTTCCAGTTTGTGGTTTTCTCTTGTAGGTCCTTACTTGACCTTTCTTCACTGGTGGTGAGTCATCCTTTACTGTTTGGCTCCTTTTTATCTGAGCAGTTGTAGTCCTTGTTTTCTTTGGGAGCAGGGGTGCATTAGACTATGTTGAATCTGAGTCTCTCATCTTGTCTACTTCTTCACCGATGGGTGACTGTCACTCAGTTTCCTTTGTTTTGTCTATTGCTTCTTCTTCAACCGATAGTTTATTTTTCAATGTATTTACCATCTTCTCTTTTTTCCTGTCAATCTTTTTCACAACTAAGCCATATTTAATTCTTTCTTTGGCTTCTTCATAGGTTCCAAACTTTGGTTGTGAGTTGTCCACTGGTATATTCAACAATGCCTCAATTGCATTTGTTGCTTGATCAATGTTTATCTCATAATCTAGTGAAGCTAATCAAGCTATCCTCGGTATAGCTAGTTTGATTAGGGTGGTATCAGTGTCCACCAGAAAACATATGTCAGCTTTGTATTTCTCAACTAGTTGTTCTGGTATCCTCATTCTTTTTTGCATTCTTTGCTTAAATCCATTAAAGTATTTATCCATTGCTGATTCAAAATTGTCTCCAAGTGACTTGATGAATTCACCTATTTGTATGGTCACTAGTTTGGTAGTGTCCCACTTGACATTACCAATAGATGAGAATGTTTCTTGGAAGTAAAAGAATATACACATTATTAATGATACTAACTTACATGAGTTTGTCTTTGCAAACCAGATTATTCTCATCAAATTTCCTTAGCAGTAGTTCAGATAGATCCAACTGCAATCCCTTCTTGACAATCTTGTGTGCAGTGTCCATTGCTCCTGATGCTATGTTGTTTAATCTGCTAGCTTGGAAAAATTTATAACCTAGCACACATGCACCAAATCTGAGTTCATCATCGGTGATGGTGGAAACTTTGAGTCCTCTGCCATCCCATAAAGTTTTGGTAGCTTTCTCAATGTCTGGTCTAGATGGGTGTTTTAGTGCCTTTGCCTTATCAGTTATGCGATAACCGGTAACAGCATGAATCACATCTCTGGTGATCAGTTTAAGCTCATCTAGCCACATTTTTTGGTCATGTACTCTGCTTAGTACTTGTACACCTCCTCTTTCATGATTTGTAGTTCCCAAGCTTTCCAAAGGCTAAGGTTAGTAGCAACGGTTTATAATGATATAAATCCAATACCCAAGAACTACTAAAATGAATAACTTGAAACGTAATCAATAAAATGTACAAGCAAAGAAAGGAAAATAAATGAATGCAAACCCCAAAGTGCTTGAAGCTTCTATTGTCTCTCTCTACTCCTTTCGAAATGTTGTTTTTGGTGCTCATTATTGGTGTGGCAGCATCTATGACTTGAGAAGTGTCAAGAATTTGCTAATTGAAATGGGTGTGTGGTCGCAAGATGGCTTGAATGTTAGAACCAAACTGACATAGTAATGGTGCACGAGAGCTTGAAATCATGGATCCTTCAAATGGTTATGAAGGTGTTATTATATAAGAATTAAGGATGATATGAACAGATGAGATCAATCTCAAAGATAGGGAGATGAACAGTTGAGATTAAAAGGAACTGGAGAAGCCATCAGTAAACTCCACCTCTTCATTTGGTAAAGAGGAGATAGAGTTTGGTTGACCGAAGAGCTACTTGTGAGTTACCTTTTAGAACTGAAGAGGTGGGTCGAGTTACCCATGTGAACTGGAGAGATGGGTGGAGTAACCCATGTGATCTGGTTGGAGTTATCTCTTTGAAGATAAATGAATATTTAATTAATGTTTTCAACATGTGAGATAATTGAATTCTTTTTTATTTAGAATTGCTTTATTTGATGAAATTAAATTAATTTAATTGGAAGAATTTAATTAGTAAGTTTAAATATTTGAATTTAAACTATAGGAAATTGAATTTAATTAATTAATTAATGGTAATTAATCAATTAAGGTTAATTAATTTTGGGAATTTGATTAGATGATTTGGGGAATAAATTTAGAAGAAAATAGATGATTAGTTAATGATTAAAAAACTATTAATTAATAGATGAAAATTAGTGTTTTTAATGTAAAGTCGCAAACCTGTCCATTTTTAGGTGTCTACATTTGCCCCTCTTTGATGCAATGTGACTTGTATAAGTGTGTCAAAGATTCTTTGATTTTGATCTTTCCCCAGCTTGCCCTGGTGATAGTAGGTGTATTTATGCCCCCTCAACAAATTTGAGCGAAAAGTCACGACATGAGTGTTTAATTTGTTGAAACTACAATTTTTGAATCTGGGTAGCTGACTGATTTGAAAAAATGCTTTATTATACCTCTGATATTGACTGTGGAAGTTTCCGGGGACCGGGAAGAAAAATCAGACCTTTTAGAAAAATTAGGATTTTTGGAAACCCCTATAAGTAGCCAAGAGGGTCATTCATTTGTCACATTGCCTTCTTGGAGCTCTTGATTTCTTGGTGAGTTTCTTTAGTTTTTTTTGCTTTTCCTCCTATTTTCGTGTGATGGCGGGCCTATTTGGAGTCACTCACATATTCGACCAAGTTCGGATGTATCAGAGACTAGCTAGTGCAGGACATCCGGTGAGTTTTCTTGAGATTTGTGTCATTAATGCCCTAATTATTACTTTGAAAAAAAAAATGAATTTCTGCATATGGTGTCGCAAACGTCTGCGATTTTGCCGCAATTGTGGTTTGAATGCCGCAATTGCTGGCTCAATGCCACAATTGATAAGAGTGTCACACTTGCCTTATTTGCATGTCGCAATTGAGATTTATTAGTCGTAATTGACTATTGTGTTTCGCAATCCCATAACAGGACCACATATGTAGGGTTTATTACCGCAATTGTTTTTTTGTAACTGTTTGCCTGATTTCCTTGTCTCATTTCTACATATGCTGGTTTCTGACACTTCTCTATATGACTGAGACTGATATATTTTTGTTTTATTGTTGTGTGCAGTTCACCAGGAGGATTTTGCGCTATCAGGAGTCTAGACCGGCGGGTCTTGTTTACAGGTTCCATCTCTTTGAGGATGAAAGGTCAGTTCTCAGCAACTTAGGGTTATATTGGATTTGTTACATGCCAAAGATCATGACCAATAGGGGTCTGATCTCAGCTCTTGTAGAGCGATGGCATTTAGAGACATGCACTTTCTCGTTACCCACTGGAGAGTGTACTGTTACATTGGAGGATGTGTACCGCATCCTTCAGCTTCCGATCCAGGGTGCACTTGTGGAGTATGCCACCCGACCTGGTATTATTGCTTTGATGGAGCTTTTTGGATTGCCCCATGATCAGCTTGGTTTATCTAGTGCATATGATATTCCATGGTCCCGATTTGGCTTGGGCCTCGATAGGTTGTCCACTTTACTAGGTAGTTTTATTTGTGGCATCTTATGCCCCGATTGTCGGCAGCGTGGATTTTCTATCGGCTTTGGTTCTATGTTGCAGAGTATGGCCTAGGATCATACTATTTATGCATGGGGGCCATGCATGTTAGCTCATATGCACTTCCACATGTTCTACGTGACTTACCTTAATGGTAAGTCACTCGGCTGTGGCGCTACCCTCCTAAAGATATGGGTGTGGGAGCACATTGTTGTATGTCATCCTGTTGGTACACGTGCTCTGCCTATAGATAGGACATATTTTTTCATGTATGATGGAGTCATCGTTCAGACCCACATGGGTCATCTGTTGTATTAGCATCAACAGTTAGACATGATGCCCTATTTCATTTGGAGGCTGTATAGAGATTTCCCTGTGTGGGATTGAGAGGACATCCATCTTCCTATTTTCCGTCAGCGGAGATACCTGATTGGTTGTGTGACTAACCATGTATATATGATTGACTTCCATAACACTGACAGGGTGTTACGACAGTTTGGTGAGCAGCAGGATGTTTCTGACTCGTATGCATATTTTGCACGTAGGTTGAGAGACTCTTTCGTCTGGGGTGGTGTTGTGTCACTTGATGTTGTTCGTACAGAGTTTGTAGGTTTACTTCCTATTGTGTAGACATGGTGATCGACTACTGTAGATGCAGGTTTGTTTTGCTTTTACACACATTTTGTTTAGTTTCCTTACTGCTCTTTTAGTCTATCTACTTTATGATATGTTGCCTTTATCTGATGTGGTACTAATATTGGAATTTGATCTTTTGTAGGTACTACTCCATAGTATGATGCTCATTGGGCACAGACCCGGCCAGTTGCACTTACAGATGTCTCTCGTCCTGTTGTGAGGACTCTCATGAGGAGGCATCGTCAGGTACGACAAGGAAGGGGTGGTTGGGATGGAGGGAGGGATGGTGGTCATGATAGAGGGAGGGTTAGAGGTCGAGATGGTGGTAGGGTTGGTGGTCGTGATGGCACAAAGTACAGAGGTAGAGATGGAGGACGAGGGAGGGGAGATGATGCGAGAGATGATCCTGGTCCTGGGGGTGTGGGTGGTGGAGTCTGGACAAGGGGTGGATGTACTGGTGGTCATACTAGTACTCAGAGAGTTGGTTTATGTACTATTTTGGAGGATGAGGAGGCGATGGAGGAGGAGGCACCCTAGTTAGTTCGTAGAGTACGTCGGCATACTGGTGTTGTTTTGGCACTGAGGGTGGAGGAGAGGGTGATTGTAGAGGATGTAGACATAGAGATAGGGGATACAGATGTGGAGACTTTGGATGAGCAGAGTGCAGGGACGAGTTCATCAATTGGTAGCGGCAGTACTGGTAGCAGTACGGGGGAGAGTTCAGAGAGTGATGATGACTCTTGGGTGGTGAGGGGGAGGGGAGATGAGGGATTGGGGGATAGGGCCGAGGAGGGGGATATGGATGTGGCCATGGGAGGTATGGAGGTGGATCCCTTAGAGTTGGAGCATCTCACTCAGCAGGTACAGGATTTACATGCCAGACTTGCTTCTGCTGATGCCCGTGCTACTGCATTGGAGACTAGGGTTATAGCGGCCGAGGCTAGAGAGCGACAGGCTCAGGAAAAGGTTCGTTTGTTTATTGATAGTGTATAGGATGCCTCTCATTGGGATGTTCTAGACTAATACTATAGGTCTAGGTGTGATGCTTAGAGAGAAATTGAGTATTGGAGACGTCACTACGAGGGTGCAGTTCCTGCTGATCAGAGGGTTCCCAACTACACAGCCTCTCAGAGATCTAGTAGGGCTTGGAGATCATAGAGTAGTGGTGTTGGAGCTCCTGGTTCATCACAGAGACCTGCTACTAATATGCCACCCCCTCATCCACCTGGCGGCGAGGGTGGGGGTAGCACCTGATGATTATGTACCTTTCCACTTTATATCATGTACCATTTTTGTAGTGATGATCATGTGATATACTCTGAGTAGTATCTATTTTTGTATCCTGACGCACTGATATTTAGTGATATACATTTTGATTACCTTCCTTTGTTCAGACTTGTGACCGTTCATTGTACTCAGATATTTTGATTTATATGAGATACAGCTAGTGTTTTTGATATGATGTGCATTGGTTTACTTGCTATATGTATGATTCTACATGATTTGGTTTAATTGATGAAAATGTATATGCAACATAATTCTATTATGCAGACTCATAGATGGTTGATTTACTTTTCCTATGATACTGACATGTTTACGCAGGATGGTGGTAATGAAATGCATGTTTATATGAGATGTTTATTGATGCATGTGATTTATGATTTACCATGTATGCAACTACTATGTTTTTTTTTCAATTTTCTAATGCACTTTAAATGGAATGAATGCAATCTATTATGCACAAAATATCTGAGTAATGCATGTGTTAATTAGAAAGAAGTTAGTTTGGATAGATGTTCTTTGGGATGATCGAATAGACATGGAATGATAGAAAGGATTTTTTTTCTTTTTTGATAGATATTAATTGATAGAAAGGATGAGTGTCCCAAGTCACTGCCCCTCTTTCCAATATTTGTCATCATTGCATCTTTTTTGGTTATTTTGAAATTCTGAAGAGCGTCCAATGCATCTAGATCACATACTACCTGGATACCGCCATGACCTCTTGATAAGCAGAAGGAGTAGAGAGATTGAATAGAAAGAGAACCTAGTGCACCCAAATATTGACCATTTGGGTTTAGCTATGTTCCCTTTTTGAAAAGAAAGAGAGCCAAAAGCATCCAGATATTGACCATCTGGATACCACTTTGTCCTCTGAATAAATTGAAAAAAAGGAAACCAAGATAGAACTCCTATGCACCCAGAGTCCATCTGGATAACACTGTGAGCTCTTGATTCTGTAAAGAAAAGCCAAAGCAAACAAGATAGAACTCCTACACCCCTAGAGTCCATCTGGATGGCACTGCGATCTCTTGATTGTAAAATAAAAGAAAATACCATAAAAACCAAGATAGAACTCCAATGCATCAGAGTCCATCTGAATACACCGTGAGCTCTTGATTCTATAAACTAAACAAGCAAATAAAAGAGAAGGAATATCCATTTTTTTCCCAGTGTTAAGCTTAGATCGTGGAACTGTGTGGCTGCCAGATAAGTGATAGCACCTACCGCATTTATCCTAAATCATCATGGCCCTGAAATCGAAGTGCACATTCAACAAACAGCAATCAAAGAAAATAAGTCAAGATCTATCATAGCTACTCTCCTCACATGGTGGATCTTGGAGTAACGTAAGAACGTAACCGCAAAATATAGACTAACATCTAACCAACTAACTGACTTAGTCAACATTTTTGGATGGTTCCTTGATGCAGTTGGATTCTCTTGATTAGCTTGAATCTTTTGATAGGCTTGATTGGCTTGATTGCTTGAGTGTGTCTAGTTTCAGTAATAGATGACTCGTATAAGACTGACCTATCTGGTTTGAGCGTATCCATCACTATGTAAGATGGTTGATATGATTGATTGATTTGATTGTGATCATTTTGGCAGCTAATCAAGCTATGTCAGATGGGCCCAATGTTGATTCGCAAAGCTCATGATTGTGACAATTGATAGATTGGATTGGTCTCTAGTTGCTTGTTGATTGCTTGATAGATTGATAAGGCTGTGTCAGATGAGCCCAATGCTGATTTGTAAAGCTCATGCTTGTGACATTGATTGACTGGGTGTGATCGCCCTTTTCTCTCTTGATAACCGAGTTGGTTTGATTGCTTGGGATTTTGCAATTTGTTGAATGTTTTTTATGAAGATTGATTTTCTCATAACATTTTGATCTTTTAGGATTTTGATGATTTTTCCAATTTTTAGGGATTTTTAAGGATATTTAGAATCACCCCCTAGTCTGGTGGACCAGTATTGACCATGGATAAGTGTTGGTGCTCAGAGGAGAATGTGCTTCTGGATATAGCTTGGGTAGTCAGTCTTGCATTTGAAGTCTGCTCAAGCTTTTGATCTTGGAGCTCATTAATGGTGAAGCTGGATTTGAACACTTGGTGCCTATTTGCTAGGTTTTCACTAAGGTACCTACTCAATAGCACTTGTTTGCCAGGTTTTCACTGAGAGAGCGATTTTGTTTCTCTTTACTTTTTTTCTTTTTTAATTTTTTTTTTGTTGTCACCAAGGCGCCTGATTGCCAGCTTTTCACCAAGGTAACATTTTGTATTTTTTTTATTTTTTTGGTATTTTCTGGATATGTAGATAGATGCCTTAACCATAGAGACCTCAAGGGTAGAACCTCTTGAGGTGCATGTTTTTGATGTATCTGGGGAGCTGATCTCCTTCTGGTGTCGCTAGTATGAATGCCCCACTCTGAGTAGAGCTGACAATGACAAATGGTCCTAGCCAGTTAGGCTCGAACTTTCCTGGTTTCACTCTTTCTGCTTGGTTCTTTTGATTTTCCATGAGGACAAGGTCTCCTACCCCAAATTTTTGTGGCTTCACCTTCTTATGATAGTTCCTTCTAAGGCAATTATAATAGCCTTGTAAGTGGTTGAAGGCATGTTGTCTTCTTTCGTCTAGTAACTCTAGTTCACTGAGCCTTGCTACTTTGTAGTCTTCATATGTAATCAAGTTCTTTAGTGATATCCTCAAGGATGGGATTTCCACTTTGAGGGGTGGTACCACCTCTAATCCATAGACTAGTGAGAAAGGAGTGGCTCTTGTAGGTGTTCTCACGCTAGTTCTGTATGCCCATAATACGAGACTAAGCTGTAAATGTCAGTTTCGCCCTGATTCATTCATTGTTTTCTTCAAGATTTTCAAAATTGTTTTGTTTGTAGCTTTGGCTTGGTCATTCCCTTATGGATAATAAAATGAAGATAACTCTTGTTTGATATGGAATTGTTCACATAGCTCTTCGACATCTTTGTTTTGGAAAGGCGTACCATGATCTGTCAGGATGGTTTGAGGGATCCTGTATCGACATATAATGTGGTTGAGAATGAACATTGATATCTGCTTTCTAATTATGTAAGTGAGGGGAATTGCTTCCACCCACTTAGTGAAGTAATTTGTTGCTACTATGATGTATTTGTGTCCATTTACTGAAGACAGTGTAATTTTTCCCACTAAGTCAAATCCCCACATAGAAAATGGCAATAGTGATGTGATAGGATTTAGTTCTTGGGCTGGTGCATGGATGAGGTCTCCATGAATCTGACATTGCCTACACCTTTGCACATGTTTGTGTGCATCTGTCTTGACTGTTGGCCAATAGTATCCCATGCTGATGATCTTCTTAGCTAAGTTGTTGCCACCTCCGTGGGTTCCACAAATTCCTTCATGTACCTTGTACAGAGCTCTCTGGGATTTCGTGGAAGTGAGACATCATAGTAGCGTTCTGTCTAGACTTCGTCTATATAAAGTAGTTGAGAGGATGGTATACCTAGAGGCTTGGCAGATGAGGGACTTTCTCTAGTTTCTAGACAAGTTAGGAGGTAGGACACTATTTTGGAGGTAGTTGTATACATCTTGGTACCATGGGGTTTCAGGACCAACAAGGATGCATGCTTATTCTGTGATGGATGCTTGATGTGATGGCACAAAGATTTGTTCTACTAGAAACTAAAATCGTGTTTCATTGCCTAGCATATCGATCAGTGATGCTATGGTAGCCATCACATCTGCAGCTTTGTTCTAAGCTCGTGGGACTTTCTTGAAGAAGATGTAATGGAACTTGGTACGCAATATTTCCATCTGTGCTCTGTATGGTATTAGCTTCTCATATTTTGTCATATAATCATTGTTGACTTGGCTAATGACCAACTGTGAATCTCTGTAGACCTTAATGTTGTTGATTCTCCATTGAATTGCTATCTTTAGACCGATCATCGGTGCTTCATATTCTGCTATGTTTTTTGTGCATGGGAAGTTGAGTCTAAAATATTTTGGAATTGTATCGTTATCTAGAGTGATAAGCACTATTCCTACCCCCACACCATGGTTCATGCACGATCCATCAAAGTATAGTTGCCATACCTCAACCGCTGGTTGTAGTGTCATAATGGATTCATATAGAAAGCCAAAAATCTGATGATCGTGTATAGGTTCCTCTGCTAATTGGTCTGCAATCACTTGCCCTTTGATGGCCTTCCTATCTACGTACTCAATGTCAAACTCACTTAAGATCATTACCCACTTTACAAGTCATTCGGTGAGCGATGCTTTGCTTAGGAGGTACTTTAACGGATCAACATGTGTGATCAACTTTGTTTGGTGCCTCAACATGTAATGCCTTAGCTTTTGGGAAGCGAAGATGACTGCCAGGCATGAATTTTCAATTGGTGTATAGTTGAGCTCATATCTGACCAATGTCCTACTAAGATAGTAGACGACTCTTTCCTTCCCTGTGTCATCATGTTGTGCCAAGAGTACGCCTAATGTTGATTCTGTTACTGAGATATACAAAAGAAATGGTCTACCTTAGACTGGTGGCACCAGTATAGGAGACTTGAGGAGGTAGTCCTTGAATATTTGGAATGCTTGTTCGCATTGCTCTGTCCATATGAATTTGATGTCATTATGCAGTAGATGTTGGAATGGGTGGCACTTGTCTGCTAGCTAAGCTATGAAGCGCCTGATTGATTTGACCCTTCCTTGTAACCCTCTTAGTTGTCTTAGGTTTGATGGTGGAGGCATGCCCAATATTGCTTTGACTTTCTCTGGGTCTACTTTGATGCCTCTATGTGACACTATGAACCCTAGTAGATTTCCCATTGTGAGCCCAAATGCACATTTCTTTGGGTTTAAATGGACTTTGTATTCCTGCATTCTATCAAAGATTGGTCCCAATACTTGTAGATGATCCTTGTGAAGCATTGACTTGGCTAGTATGTCGTCCACATAGTCTTCCATTGTTTTATGGATGAGATCCCGAAAGATAGTCGTCATGGCTCTTTGATATGTTGCTCCAGCATTTTTTAGACCAAACAACATGACATTCCAACAATATGTGCCCCAAGGACATGTGAAATCTGTCTTGTGTTGGTCCTCTGGTGCGATCCTTATCTGATTATACCCTGAAAAGCCATCCATGAGGGATAGCATTTGATGTCCAGTGGTTAGATCTACTATCATATCAATATTAGGTAAAGGAAATTCATCTTTGGGACAAGCTATGTTGAGATCTCTGAAGTCTGTGCAAATCCATATCTAACCATTATGCTTTGTAACTGGTACCAAGTTAGATATCCAGTTTGCGTATGGAATTGGTCTTATGAACTTAGCATCTATGAGCTTTTTCAATTCTACCTTGAATAGCAATGCAACATGGGGATGCATCTTTCTTAGCTTCTGCTTGATAGGTTTGGCATTGGGTAGCAATGGGAGATGGTGTAGTACAAGCTCTGGATCTAATCCTGGCATATCTGAGTAGGACTATGTGATATTGATCATCCTTGCTTTAAAGAAATTGATGAAGTGCTCTCTCTTCTCTGAGGTGAGTGATTTCACCAAGTAGATGTTCTTTGGGTTCTTGTCATCTCCCAAGTTGACTTCTTCTATTTCTTCTGCTAGTAATGTCGACTTCTCATCTATTAAGGGGAGGATTTCCTTCTTTCCATCTTCTAGCGCCTCAGTGAGGTTTTCACTAGAAGATATGTCTTATTTTATCTTTTTATCATTTTTTGTGTCAGTAAGCGCCTTGCATTTTTCACTTACTGACGATTATTATTTTCTTTTGTGGACTGGAAAGAGGGGCTTCCTCTCTGAAGTATGCTGATCTCTTGAGGTCAAAGGAGAAGCCTTCTTTGTGGTCTCCTGATGGAATTCCCTCTCTAAGTCCCATGAAGTCTGCAATAGCCTCATCATTCTCGAAGACATCCATATTAGGTGGTCCTTTTTGATCCCACTCTATTAGCTCTGAGTGTAGAAGACATAGACTCTCGTGTTGGTTTGACTCTAATTGGTTGAAATGGACTGCTAATATGGTTCCTACAAAACTAGACTGTGATGTGGACGCATCACCTGAGGAATGGTAAATGACATGTTTATCTATGCAGGTTTGGTCGGTAATGGATAGTTGGTCAAACAAGTTGTCAAGGTCTAAGGTGGTGGCTGACCGAGGGGAATAATCTGGGATCGATGGTTCAGAGTCGTAAAGTGATCTCCACTCATACTCATGGGAGTTAGTTTTGATAGAACGCTCATCCGATGTCTCACTCTCTTTTTTATCATCGATGGCTATGTTGAGGTTTATTCAAGTTTGAGTAGTTCCCTCTTTGGCGGACAACAATTGTGCCAGTATGTTGCTTATTAAGACATGTTCTGAGTTATGCCCCTGATGCATCTCTGTTATTTGTTCCTGATCAACTGGGATGTCTTGGATTATAGGGATGGTTCTTTGTTTCCTATAGCCTAACCCTCTTGTGTTTCTCTAGGTTGGTGGGAGAGACAATTCCATTAAGCCTTGTTGTCTTTCCCCAAGACCAGTTGTACCATCATACCTGAATCTTTGTAACATTATATAACCATTTCCATAGTTTGACAGGTGTAGGGGTTCTCGAAATGTCTCTTATGGGTCTTGGTACAACCATGTACTGATATCTTGTTCAAATGGCTTTTCTTTTGCAATATCTCACCACCTGACAAAGGTTGTGGGCGAACATCTGAATAGAACAACTTGTGGAGTTTCTGCTATAATAACAGGTTGTGGCATGCCATAAGTTCTTGGTCTTTGAGGCATGTTCGTGATGGTGAAAGCCTCCTCGTAGCTCTATTCACCACAACCCTTGTTGATGATGGATATCTTTCCTACTTTCCCTTTGACATCTTTATGATTTGAATCTGAAGAGGATGGGATGCTCGCATCCTTGTTTGAGGGTACCTGGTTATCAGTGTTAATTTGGACTACTTTACAATATTGGAAAGGATTGGGATCCCCCTCTATGATGACTTCTTCTCCCTGGTGTGGGAACTTGATGCATTGATGGTATGTTGAGGGTATGGCTTGCATTTCATGTATTCATGGTCTCCCCAGTAACATGTTGTATCCTAACTCAAGATATAGGATTTGGAAGGGAGTGTTTTTGACCACTGGACCGATACGGACAGGTAGAATGATAATACCTTTAGAGGATATTTCCTCTTCATCATAAGCTTAGATATTTATCCTCCTCGTGGCATCAATACTTGATTCTGAATAGCCTAGTTGCTTGATTAACTTTAGAGTACATATGTTTAATCCATCCCCACCATCAACAAGGACTCTACGGATAGCGCTTTTGTGGACCTGGACAAGCAAGTGCAAAGGATCATTATGCAGGGGTTTATGCGGTGGTACATCACAGTCTATGAATGTTGCATGTTTGTTAGCAGCTATATGGTTAACCATCATTTGGAAGCTTTTGGGTGTAATTTCCCTTGGGACAACTACATTCTAAAGGGCTTGGTCAAGTGCCAGTTTATGCTACGGAGATATGCGCAATAGGTCAAACATGGAGATTTGGGTAGGCGTGTGCTTGAGTTGATCCACTAGGCTTGGTTGTGGATATGAGGTTGCATTAGGATTGGCGAATATAGAAGATGAGGATAGTACTCCCTACAAGACAACTCTGGTATGATGTGTGGTTATAGCATATTTGTTACCTTGGTATTTGATAGTGATTGTAGCCACATGGCTATCTGAAGGATTGAGGCAATTAATAACATTATTTGCACTATTGGTATATGTATAGTTGACTTGTTTTGTCTGTCCACCAGACCCGGAGGCTTTCCCTATGTTGTGATCATGAAATGTATCATTGAATATAGTGTGATTAGTTGTTCCTTTGGCTTGGGTATTTGTTACATCGATGACCCCTGTGTCAATCAGATCTTGGATAGCATGTTTCAATTGGTAACAGTTAGACATTTTATGTCCTTTCACCCAATGAAACTTTCAGAAGTCTTTGTCATTATACCACCTTGATTTGTTTGCATCTTGTTCAAATTCCATGATTTATGGGAGAGTGATAGTGTTGGATTGTATCAGTTTTCGCAAAGCTGATTCTATCGGATCTCCTAATGGTGTGAAATCTCGTTGCTGGAATTGAAACCGTGGTTTGTGTTGAGTATGTTGTTGACTGTTTGACACAGCGGCTGCTTGGACAGGGGGAGGTTGGTTTTGAGTGTATGATTGATGAGTGGGCCCTATGGGTTGTTGGTTGGCCATAGGTGTGCCTTGTAGTGACACCTTGGGTTGTGCGTAGTTGACTATCTTCACATCAATGACACCATCGTTGGTGACATTCTTATTTTTTTCCACCACTTAGCTTTGTTTGTTGCATTTTTGTTTGTATTCGTTTGTGTTGGATCTGCAAGGATTCCTTGTTTGACTAATTTTTGTTTGCAATGAACTCCTCATTTGATGAGTTGTGTGAAGTTTGGAGCTAACTAAAATTCTGTTGTGAATGACATGTCTGGGATCAGGTTGTCAATGAACATGACTATTAGGTCTTGTTCGGGCACATCATACGTTATGTGCTTTGTAGTATTCCTCCATCTCTATAGGAACTTCACAAAAGACTCTCCATCTTTATGTTTGATATCACAAAGGTCCTTGATACTGACCTTGCGCTTGATGTTGTGATGAAAGTGGGCGATAAAATTTTCAGCCAGTTCACCCCAAGACAGAATGCCATGAGGTAAATGCGAGAACCATTCCATTGCTGGTTCGACCAAGATTTGTGGGAACAGTCACATTAAATATGTCTCATCATGGGCGAATTTGACGTAACTAGCAAAAAACTCTCGGATATGTTCAATAGGGTTGGTATTGCCCCTATCTTTGTCAAATTTTGGTACCGAGAAGTGAGTTGGAAATAGAGACATGTGAAGAGAATGGTCAAAGGGGTATGGGTATAAATATTTTGCGGTGTAGGATTTGGTTCGCCCCTAATTTTGCATATCCATCATTTGGGTTTGAAGGGTTTGCATTTGTTGCATCAACATGTTCGTTTGATACCGACGCTGATGTGTGACAATGTTCCTCTATGTTATAGTAGTTATGAGGCTGCGCTTCTATGTCCCTTGCGTAGGAACATAGGACCTTGTCCTTGGAACTTGATATTGATTTCCCATCGCATGATTCTGAATTGGGGGCAGGTGGGTGGCCCAAGGTGGTGTTTGCTGCTGGGGTTGATATTGTTGGGGTTGATATTGCCGGGTTTGTGGCTGCTGCTGCTGAGGTTGGATTTGTGGCAATTGAAGCTAGGGTTGTTGTTGCGGGGGTTGGAATTGTGGCAACTGAAGCTGGGGTTGTTGTTGTGGGGGTTGGAATTGTGGAAAATGAAGCTGGGGTTGTTGTTGTGGGGGTTGTATTGGCTTTTGAATGAGAAAAGGTATATCCTTGGGTGAGCATTGATTGTAAGTCACGCCTGTAGAGACAGACCCCTGTGGGAATGATGTGTTGATCCCAAGACTAGTAGGAATTGACTGTGGTGGCGGCATAGTTTTAGAATAACTATTGTTTGGTGGGATGGAAGTAATAGCATGAGAGCTTGATTGTTTAGGCCATGAGACCAAAGGTGGAGGCATACTAGTGACCATGGGTACACTTAGTTGCGAGCCTGTCATGCTTTGCATGGAAGATGTGCTTGCTTGGTTTGTACCATTGATTTGACTAGGTATCGTCTGTGTCAATGTGGATATTATCAACGGTGGAAAGATTTGAGAGACAACAAGTATTATCTGAGGAGACTGAGTAGTGTTTTGACCTGCGAGAGGGTTTTTGGGCCATATGGTTGATGCACTAAATTCAGTGGGGAGTTTGACTCCCTTCTTTATCAACATGGCCAAGAAATGTTCAGGATTCCTCTCTATAATAGTGTCAACTACTTATGTGGAATAAGCATCTTGCTCTATATCCTCAAGTTCCTCTTCTATGACATTTTGGAAAAAAGATGACCCACAGGGTTGTTCAATGAACAGAGAAGAACTGGTGTTTATGAAGGGTCTCTCTCTCTCTCTCTCTCTCTCTCTCTCTCTCTCTCTCTCTCTCTCTGTTTCCCAAGTGGGGAATCTGTTGATATATGATTCATTAGGTTGTGTTCTAGCCTTTGACCTTGTGTAAGTCCCTCCATGAGGTGTTTGAGACATAGTGTGGTCCAGATTTTGTAACTAAAACAAGTGATATAAAGCAAACAAAAAAGGATAACCTTTCTAAGGAAGTTTGAGTTAAGTTTTGGACAAGGGTAATTCTAAGGATAGATGTTGATTTATCTTGATCTCAAAGTGGTGATGATGTAAAAGATAATATTTTTTGACCTTTGCCTGGGACAAAGTCACTTGGTAGAGATAATGATAATGTTTGATATGATGGGACCAAGATATCTCAAGTCTGAGCTTCCGAACTAACAATGTTTTAGACAATAATTGTGCTTTTCAGAGAAGGGATGATCTTTAATGTTTAGAGATTCACATAATGTTCTTCACATTTTTATGGGATAGACACTAGTTTTGGACACCAAATGTAGAGTTCTTTCAAGGTTTTAAGGTCAAAATAGGAATAATGTATCTCTGGTCAATTACGGTACAACTCCACTAATTGCGATAAAGTAAATGGTTGATTGTGGTACTTTATCACCGATTGTGGTAATAAATATGGCAATTACAACAATAAACAAGTTAGCTGCGGAAGAATTCTGTCAATTGCAAAAAAATGCGGGCAATTGCGGTAAACGGGAAACAGTCTCAAGAAAGACTAGAAGATAGGTATCACTGTCTGACAATTTTGATTTTCTGGAACAAGGCTTCCGATTTGCAAGATAGTTGATGTTGACAACCCTAGACTTTAACACATTTGACTCGTTTTAATAGTTGGATGTTTGTTTTGCATTTTTAGAAACTGATCAAAGAACAAGCACAACAAACACTGTGTTTTGAATAATGAAGACTAATAATGTGTATGTTCTACAACTTTTTCAAGTTGCAAGGTTATCACGAGGTCTCAACAATGAATAGTCAAATTAATCTAGGTCAATGGATTCAGAAGACAATGTTATAGGCCCAATGCTTGAATGTCCATTAGCTCACACAACAATTGTCACACTACTAGGACACGAAGGTCCATAACGTAGGTGCCCGTGTTTTTGCCGTTTCCAGGTATTTTTGTCATGGAGTGAAGATCTCTTTCACTACACAAATACCATGGGATACATATGTTTGGAATATTGGGGGGAAATTTTGCAACCCCTGGCACTATAATAAGGTATCTGTTCAGAGGTAGATCAGGTTGGCCTCTAATTAACAAGGTTGTAGTAAGGGTCTGTGGCATCTATCCAAACGGTTTGTACATGTGTGACTCACTTAAGAGACTAGTTGACCACGCTGGCTCCTTAGGGATATTCACCTGATCCAGACTATCAACACACCTCGCCCGAGCTTGGCTAGATAAGACGGAAGTTTGGTTCGCACCTTTTTTATATACCGATCAAAAGGATTACCAGTTTAAGGTTATTCTCCAAGGAAGAAGCGCATTCCTCAGACAGGCGTTTCTAAAAAGTATAAAGGTGTCTAATCTAACAGATTGTGCAAGTGCACCCAAAACTCAAGACACAAGGTCAATCAATTAAGCTCCAAAAGTTTTAAATATGAACTAAGCTACGCCGCCATACAAGCACAAATGTTCAATTTTAAGCCCAAAAAGTAGGTGTTGATTGCTTGTTCAATTTTAATGCACCAAATCAAGAGATTCTTTGCTTTGTTCAATTTAATCCCCACGTCAATTTTAAGCCCAAATCTGAAATGTGAGATGTGTGATGTGTGACAAACATTGTTCTTTTTAAGCCCAAATTGACAAGTGAATGAATTTTAAGTTGTATTGTTATCTTGCCTACTTGATTTGTACTTGTCAAAGAAAGTGTTTAGTATCTCCAGAAATGAAAGCTTTCAATCCAAAACAATAGGATATCTGGAAATTCTGGGATTATTGAGATTGTTGAAATTAATGGTGACTTTATACTTACCTGTGAATCTCTTAATTGAATCAATGTACCTCGTGTATGCTTCACTTTGATCTTCATCTGTAATTGTGAGAATAGCCCTTTATTCTGATCATTAATTGATGGTTCTCCTTCTTGCAACTCTTAATGCTCTATCATCTGGTATGTGTCTGATCACCTTCTTTTTCATTCATTGTTAGTCAGCCTTGCATGAAAACCAAGAAAAATAGGCAGAATTGTAGCTTTTGAGTCGATTGTGGTATTATGTCTTCAATTGCGGTAATGTATGATCAATTGCGGCAGAATGTCAACAATTGTGGCAGGATGCATTCAATTGCGGCATGGATCAGGCAATTGCGGTATAGTACAGGCAATTGTGACAAACAATAATCAATTACGGCAACACTACCAGAAGATAGATAGACAAAAGATGACAGAATAACAGTGCAAAATCCTACAATCAATTGTGGTATTAAACTAGTCAATTGTGGCACAAGTTTTTCGATTGCGGCAGAATAGCAGCGATTACAAAATAGCTTAGATATCGAAAAAAAAGATAAATTTTTTTATCTGCGACCGTACGGTCGTGGCTGATTAGTTTTGTCTGCTGCCTGCAAGAAATATTTGTATTGTTTGATTCACGTCGGGTTCACCAAAATGTACGCCTCCTCTTTCATGATTCGTGGTTCCCAAGCTTTCCAAAGGCTAAGGTTAGTAGCAACGGTTTATAATGATATAAATCCAATACCTAAGAACTACTAAAATGAATAACTTGAAATGTAACTAATAAAATGTACAAGCAAAGAAAGGAAAACAAATGAATGCAAACCCCAAAGTGCTTGAAGTATTGTCTCTCTCTACTCCTTCCAAAACACTATTTTTGGTGCTCAGTATTGGTGTGGCAGTGTCTATGACTTGAGAAGTGTCAAGAATTTGCTAATTGAAATGGGTGTGTGATTGCAAGATGGCTTGAATTCTAGAACCAAACTGACATAGTAATGGCACACGAGAGCTTGAAATCCTAGATCCTTCAAATGGTTATGAAGGGTTTATTATATAGGAATTGAGGATGATATGAACAGATGAGATCAATCCCAGAGATAGGGAGATGTACGGTTGAGATTAAAAGGAACTGGAGAAGCCATCAGTAAACTCCACCTCTTCATTTGGTAAAGAGGAGATAGAGTTTGGTTGACTGAAGAGCTAATTGCGAGTTACCTTTTAGAAATGAAGAGGTGGGTGGAGTTACCCGTGTGAACTGGAGAGATGGGTGGAGTAACCCATGTGATCTTATTGGAGTTATCTCTTTAAAGATAAATGAATATTTAATTCATTTATTTAATTAATGTTTTCAACATGTGAGATAATTGAATTCTTTTTTATTTAAAATTGCTTTATTTTATGAAATTAAATTAATTTAATTGGAAGAATTTAATTAGTAAGTTTAAATATTTGAATGTAAACTATAGGAAATTGAATTTAATTAATTAATTAGTGGTAATTAATCAATTAAGGTTAATTAATTAAATAAAATTAATTATTTAATTAATTTTGGAAATTTGATTAGATGATTTGGGGAATGAATTTAGAAGAAAATAGATGATTAATTAACGATTAAAAAACCATTAATTAATAGATGAAAATTAGTATTTTTAATGTAAAGTCGCAAGCCTATCTATTTTTGGGTCTCTACAGTACTAACCAAATCCATTCAGTTTTGAAGACCTTCAGGAACCATAGGGCATTTGTGAACCCTTTCACTTCTATATGTTTATGCTCTTCTTTAATGGTTCCATCTTTATTACAAAGCTTCTAATAAGCTTGTTCTATCTCCAAATCTTTGATCTCGGTGATCTTACAGTGAATATATGACCTAACATCCTCGATTAATAAAACCCTAGGAGGAATCTCAAAAAATTCTCTAGATTTGTCGGGTTGCGAGGAAACCTCTGTGAAGATCTTATACTTGGGTTCCTCACAGGTGTTGTTCTTAATCAGATCGATCTTGCTATCCTTAGCCCTTTTAATCTTTGAGGTTCTTGATGTGGTCACCATCGTATTCATAATTTAGGGCTTTCCCGTAAATGATAAATAGAGTTCTCGATTTATGCTGGTACTTACTTTTTACCTCTGTAGCTATTAGTAGTTTGTTGGAGTGTTGTGAATCAATTTCAGAGTGCTCTGCAATCGGGTCGACTTATGCTCAGGTTTCACTCTTTTTCGCCACTTCAAGTTATTGTGTGAAAAATGAACCTTGTCATCGTCTATTTATAGACTGTGCCTTAGGTCGAGTCATTAATGCTCAACCACTCCTCGGTGTGTGAAGATGGATTCTTTGGGTGATGCATTAACTTCTCCTTCGGTGATAATGTGATGCTATGGTGTATTTGTCAACTCATTTCATTCACCGGTAGTTATGTAGATGACATTCTCAACATTGCATGATGACCGACGGGTCTTGGTAAGCACTTAGCAACTTAGCCTTGTACGTACATTGATAATTTTTGGTATACATTTACCGATGATATTGAATTCACATTTTCATAACAAGTAATTCCATAGTGCATCTATAATCATGCTAGTTTGGCATTTTATCAATATATAATGGAACTGATGTAACATATGACTTGGGTATAATGCAGTTCCATAATTACTTGTTCTGCTTAGGTGGGAGTGGTGATGTCATCACATCCATTGGATAAGGTGTCACCATTTGCATTGCTCGGTCTAGCTTCATCAGTGTTTGTAGCTTTCCTCTACATTTTGTTTCTCATCCTCCTGATATCTTCAATGGTGTTTCCATTGGTAAAAGAACTTGTCTCTGTTATTTGGTCTTTGCAGTCCTTTCTTAGATGACTGGCCTTATGAAAGTGTAAGCATGCCATTCCTGGGTTAGTCTAGGTTCTTGGCCTTCTTGTCCATTTCCTCTTGCAGTTTTTAGCTATGTGAACGAATCTTCCACATGCTGTGCAGTTTGCTCATGTGTTGTAATACCAAACATAGGTGTTACCGATTCTCTTCAGTTGATAGGCAGTTACTTGATCTTTTGGCTTCCATGCTTGTCTTGTCTTTTTCTTGCATTCAGAAGATGTGTGCCCGTGCATTTTGCAAGTAGGACAATACTTGTCCATGTAGGTTTCCTTTCTAGGTTGTTTCATCTTAGATTTACATTCATATGCTTTATGTCCTTTCTTGTTATAGTTATAACAATATCCTATGAATATGAAAGTAGATATAGGAATACCTTTAGCTTTGCTACTGCAAACATTGGATGTGTGGTTTGTCTTCCCATAGTGATTTCATGTCATCTTCTTGGGCTTTGGATTTGTGAAGACATATTTGTGATCATACTGATTAGATGGTTCTTCATGTTTGGTATACCCTAGATTGGTATTGTTGTTGACTCTTTGTCCATCAAGAAAATCATCCATTCTTTTGGTGCATTCTTTAGCTCTCTTGATCATGTTTGTATGTTGTCTTTGGATCATCATCTCATGCCTCAATCTTTCATTTTGTTCTCTTATCTCACCAATGACTTCCAATTTTACATTCAATTTTGTATTCAGTCAGTTTTGCCTCATGACTCATCAAAACTATTGATTGGTGATCTCGTGATGATGTTCAGTAAGTATTTGAATTCCTAACTCTCTTTCTTGTAACCTTGCAGTGATCTTCCTCCTGTCATCAATAGCTAGTGTTCTTTCTTGCTCATCTTGTCTAGCATTGTTCATGACATCAATCATTTTTATCATCTGTGTCTCTTGACTGATTTGCAACATCTTTACTTGCTCTATTAGATGTTGATTGGATTCATTCAGAATAGTGATGCTCCCTTATGATGTATCTGATGAATTGCTAGATGTAGATGTTGATGACTCAAATAAATCTAGTATCTCTTCTTCTTGACAATCTTTTTCATTTCTCTGAATTATCATAGCTTTTCTTTCATCCAGTATCTCTCTCATCTTGATTCTTGCAGCCTTGTATTACTCATAGAAGATCTGTATCTCTAGCTTCTGATTCTCAATATTTTTATCAAGCTTATACTTCTCCATTGTATGATCTTTTCTCTTAAGTATCTAAACTTTTCCAAACAAGAGATCTAGCTTTGATACCAATTGTTGGAATTAATGGGAAGTATGTACTGAGAGGGGAGGGGTGAATCAGTACCTCTAAATTTTTTTAGGTAATTTAACCTTTAACCTTGTAATCAATTTGTAGCTTTACCGATACTATCTGTTGTTCTTTCTGTAGACACCCTAAAATGGACAGGCTTGCAACTTTACATTAAAAACCCTAATTTTCATCTATTAATTAATGGTTTCTTAATCATTAATTAATCATCTATTTTTCTCTAAATTCATTTCTCAAATCA
>MU227412.1:757710-768473 GCA_018584345.1 Thuja plicata
GAACAGCGTTTCGGAAGGAGTAGAGAGAAACAATAGAAGCTTCAAGCATCGAAGGGTTTGCATTCATTTGTTTTCCTCTTTGTTGTTTGTACATTTTATTGCTCACGTTTCGATCATTCATTTAGTAGTTATTGCGTAATAGATTTGCATGCACTTGTGAACCTTGGCTACTAACCCCTGCCCTTGGAAAGCTGTGGGAAACCGGAGAGAGAGGCGTACACTTTCTTTATGCATGTAATATCAATTCATAACCTTAATTATTTGTAGACATTCATAGAAACATTCATGAAAGTAATTGACACATAACACAATATATGATATCATAGAAAACCCCTGTTAAAAGGTAAAAACTAAGGTGGGGATGGCACCCACAAAAATCTTCACTATCTACAGATTGGAAGGGGTCAGTTAAGGCTTACAATTTTGATCACTTCTGATGATCTACCCTGTTAGGTGTATCATGTGGAGACTAGTTAAGGTCTACTCTGTTAAGAGCTTTAGCAACATTGTTTAGTGTGCACTCAGTTAAGAGATTTACAAAGGATTGTTAAATCCACCTTTCTTGAAAGGATTTCTTCTATTTGCTACACCTGTTAGAATGCAATAAAAAATATTCATTGACATGAGTGTATGCAATCTAGAATTGTTGAGTACATATCCATTAAATCTTACGTGTATAATGTATCACCTAATGTGATTGATTAATACCTTTGTTGCTTGGGTAGCCTTGTATATGGTTCTTGATAACCAATTTCATCTTTTGTTGTTCTGCTTCTTGAAACTCTCAGTCTCGTCCATAGATGTGCTCCTTGGCTACTATCATTCTCACATCCATAAATGATGAATGATTACACATCTATTTATACAATAGATTTGACCTTTTTGGTTTCACGAGTTTCAAACTAACTCTATGATCAAAGGTTTACAACTTGACCTTGATCTCCTAGTTTGCATGTTTTCAATCAGTTAGACTGATTAAAACAATTACAATTACATTGCTTTCTCTTCAAGAAATGGTTTTAAAACAAATTAAAACACTAAATATAAAACACAAGTGTTTTATCTGATGTGGAAGTCAGATCCACATTTCTTGGGATATAACTGACTTTCGGTGTTAGAAGATCGGTATGAACTGAAAGTCTGTCGATCGTGTTCCCTTGCTTTGTCGGGTTCCACTCTTGTCTACTCATCGGTTTCCACTGTGATCTACTTGTCGGGTTCCACTATCGGTTTGCTCCTATTGGGTTCCACTTAACCATTTTTGGTTTCCACTTTGCAAGTTGTGTCTTCGGTTTACACTGTAAATTGTTATGTAGGGTTGTGATTTGCATTTGGTATTTTTGGTGACCTTTGTTGTTAGCTATGTCAGTTTGTGCTTAGCTTGTCTTTCAGTGTAGGTGTTACCGATGGTTGACCGGAGAAGGTAACAATGTTTTAGCCTGCGTAGAATGTAAAAGCTTTAAAAACTTACAATATTTAATCCCACATGCATGGGAAAATGGACTTCCTTGGTGTTTAAATGCAAAAACACATAGTTATAATTTAAAGAAAAATCCAAGAGGCTCCTTGGCGGCCCCTTGGCTAGTGGTATGCAAGCGGTGGTGGACCCCATATTTTGGGCGTGCATGATGAAGAAAATTTTAAAAACCCTTAAAAAATAGTCCCACATGCATTGCAAAGTGGTAATTTTAGATGTTTAAATACCACAATGCACATATAGTAGTTTGAAGAAGGAGCCCCGGGGCTTTGCGCGCTCGTGCAAGGAGGTGGCTCAATAACCATGCCAGGCAAGTGACTTCAACGATTACAACAGATTTTTATGGGGGTCATGAGTATGACGTGGCAAGGTGACATGGTGGTGGAGGAAGATCAACGGTCAACTTAATGGCTTGATGAAAAGATGATCAAGATCTGAGGTATAAGCCATTAAGTCATCGTGATATGTGGCAGAGCTAATAGTCGGGCTGACAGTAGGGTGTCCAAGTGGGAGGTGATGTGGCAATGCACAGGAGAGGCCTGACAGATGGGTGTGGATCCTGAGGTAGAGGAAATCGATGACTGACTTAATGGCTTAAGGGAAAGATACTCAAAATCTACCCATTAAGCCATTAAGCCGGTGCGACATGTGGCACTCGAATAGATGGCAAGATCTAGTGCAATGTAGAAGTAGCTCCTCCAGATCAATCAAGAGGTGCCATGTGGCACAATCTGGTGCGTTCTGGGCGGTAAAAGCAGTGCAGATTTAAATTAAATAAAGCAAAGTGATAAATACAATGCAAATTTAAAGGAAATAAAGCATAGTATAAAGTATTGAATCTGCAAAGTGATAAATAAACATAAATATGCACAGCACCATGAGAGTATCAAAGAAATAAGGTAAAGTGCTGGGCAAAATGATTTAAAAGTGAAAAAATAAAATTAAAGGGCAGATTTAAAGAAATATTATAAAGTGCAAGAAACAAAGCATCTGCATAAAGTATTAAATCTACAAAAAGTATTAAATATGCACAATGATGTTGAAGGCTAATATTGTTAAATCTGCACAATATTGTTGAAAGCATTGCATTTTCACCTGTAAATAAAAGATTATTCACGGAAAGGTGAAGTGGAAGTTTTAAAGACAAGGGGCATTTCCAGGATTTTTTAGAATGTTTGAGCAGATCAAATCAGATTTTCAGATGGGAAGAAGGCAAAGAAGATGTTTGGGGGGAAAGGACAAGTGTTGAATAGAGGAGGAATCTGATGGGTTTTTTTTTCTCTTCTTACATATTCAAATTTCTTCCCTTTGTTTGGGGTTCCAACTCTTGGCCTCCATAGAGAGTTTCAAGTTGTGCTTAGCTCCAATAGATTCCAGTTTATTTTTGGTTCCATTAGGGATATAGTTTTATTGACTGTACTAGTTTTGTTATCAGATAGAATAGAAGTTTTCTTTGGTCTTTTGCATATTATTGAAGTGATTTTATCTTAAGCAAATTGTACACAACAATGTGTTTCTTCATACTTAATATGAGAGTTCCATATTCATATCTCTCCTCTGTGTTGTTCTTTTGGGTTGTGAATTTTCTGATTCATTGCATGGATTCATCTATATATATGTTTTAGTCCTTAGTTCTAATCTAGGATCATATTAAATGAAGCTATGGATATGACATAATTTCACCGGGTCTACATAAGGATTTGTTGTAAGAAGTAATCATATGGATTGATCCTATTTATGGCTTAGAATCATTGACAACAGTTGATTGTTGTGTATTATGTTTGCTTTGGAGTATTACCCAATGGATAAGGCACTGATTAGAGATTAGTCTTTCCATATTGATGTATATCTTGTGGGTCTGGCTATATTCTACATTTTAAAATACAAAATCTGATATATCTTACAATTTTGTGTTTGTGATGTTGTACCAATCTCATGCTCCACTTCAAGGTCGACGTTCAATGGGTGATTAGTCAGTTACCTAGTATCTCTCAGTTGTGTTGAGCCTTTGTGAGATCTCTGCCTGATTGATGCCTTATTAAATATTTGAAGGTGTTGAAGGGTGTCCCCCCTTGGTTTTGCAGAACCTAAAGCATAGAATGATGGATATGCATCCTTGTTAGTTGGTCCTTTTTACTCTATTGTAAACTACTTGGAGTTGGCTACTCTTAAAGATTCATTGCAAAGTGAAAAGGTTGATGTCCAGTTATCACAACATAAAAAAGAACCAACACCATCTAACCCTCAAAAATTTATGTTTTATCTATTTTGATGAAATTATTAATAATATATGGGTAAGAGTTGCACACTTTCTACAATAATATCACAATCACATCAAGGGTTTCATGATCGCATGTAATGGTAATGTAAATGCAATGGAGTATATATATTCTCACGGTGGTTTAAATTTTTCCTCTATGTTGAAATTGATTACATGACCGTAATATGCAAGAGGCATGAATATTGAACATTTGAATTTCTTCACTTCTCTTCTACCCTATCTTTTAGATTTCCTTTCAACCCTTACATCTCTAGATTCTTTGAAAGGCTTAGAAAATATTTTCTAGACATTTTTTAGAGAGCACTTGAAAATATAGGGACACTTTCACTAAGAAAATTCAAAATTCCTCAAATATAGTAGATGAGGCTACTCGCCACCTCATAAAGTTCATATAAAGTCACCACTTTCCCTTAATCATATTTTTTTACCAAAAATATAGGATTCATATTTTGTTACATATTTTATATTATTTGAAAGTAAAATATTATAGACAATAGTAGTATAAAAGAGTATTCATTCTAGAAAAAAGGCCTTCTAAGAATGAAAATAGAAACATTTTGCCAAATTTGATCCATTAATGGATTTTTAAAGATCATATGATCTTTGTTTGTGGTGCTAGAATTGTTGACCACTTAGATCTCTCCACATTCAATGAAATCGTGGACTATTTTCTTCAACTAAAAGCACTTTGATGTTTTATGTACTTTTGATCGGTGATAATCATATAAATTGTTATCGTCCCACAATGCTGGTTTGAAGGGATCTAATTCATAGGATCTGATTTGTGGTAGAGTAATGGAATGTGTTTGTATAAGTTTCTTCAAGATATTCTCGAGAGGTTCAACAAGAGGAGTATAGTTCCTTCATGGATTTTGCCTTCTTGTAGAAATTTGGTTGTTTTTCGTGTTGGTTGGAGTATTCTCCCTAGGTTTGACTACATTGGTGTTTAGGACAAGTGTCTATGCTTGGACACGTAGGACTGGTTGTGCAAGTTTAACATCAACAATGTTGTCATTTGTGATATTTTTATTTTTGGACCAATACTTGGATTTGTTACATGGAGTTGTAGTATTGGTCACCTTTTTTATCACCCCTTTAAAGGTAAGGGATCTTTCAACGTTTATCCCTTGCTCAACTAGTTCTTTGAATGTCTCAATACATTGTGAGTTTAATTCACACATCAAATATAACTGGTAATTTTTGATAAACATATGGATCTTCTCTTTTGTAGGTATGTGAAAGGATACCTTGTAGGCAACTTTCCTCCAACGCTGAAAGAAGGAAACAAAAATTTTACCATTTTTCTACTTGGTATTACAAAGATGAATTATTGTAATTTCAATGATGAAGTTATGGGAATAATGAGATTTGAACTATTCAGCAAGTTTATTCCAAGATCTTATCCCTAGAGAGAGGTGAGAGAACCACTCCATGGAAGACCCATTAAGACTCTAGGTAAATAGTCTCACCAAGTAGGTGTCCTCATGTGATACTTCTATACATAATATGAACAATTCCCTAATGTGGTCACGGGGATTACCCTTTTCCTTGTATTTGTCAAATTTGGGTATTTCATAGTTTGTTGGAAAGGGTGGCATGTATAGTGTCATATCAAATGGGTAGGGACAAAGGTATTTCATTGAGTATTTCTCTTTGGTGTGCCTATTTTCAAGTTTATAATTTACTCTTGAAGGGTCTAAACTTGTTGAGTGAGAACTTCAATTGGAATCAAGGGGGTTGGTACTACATTCAGATCAAAGAATATGTTCCCAAATGTAATACCTCGACACCTAATTAGATGGGAGTTTGTATTCCATGTTCTTATTTTTCATAGGCTCTTGGGACTGTGGGACATGTTGGGGTGGTGCCACATAATTGGAAGAATTAGTCCCAGTAGTTGTGTGTTGTCCTAAAAGGCTACCAAATGTTCCTTGATTGTTAGGGTTTACTAGAGGTTGTTGTGTTGGTGCCCCTTGAAGAATTAAAGGTGGACCTTGATTGGGGATCACACATTCTTGGTTACTGCTAGGATTCAAAACTTGGGAATCATATTGGATGTACTTGCTTCCATTATTTGAGAACTACCTACTTGATATGTTTGTGACATCATAGATGGTGCATTTGTAGTTATGGACGCACTAGTTGTGGAGTGGTTGCTAGTGAAAAGAGGGTTGTTGTATTGAATCCTAAGGGTGAATGTTGTGACTCTGGTAGCACTACGAGTTGTGTTGCTAGATGGTATGATGGAAGTGATTTGTGAGGATGACGTTAGGGCAGCCCATGATGATACTATTGGTATGTCCTCTACAAAGGTCAATGTGTCAAATCCAACAAGCAGTTTAGCACCATTTTGTGCAAGTAAATGAAAACATTTATTTGGGTCTGATGACAACACAACTTCCATGATTGCCATTATCCTAGGGTATTGAAGGGCATCATCAACCTTGTCTTGTGTCCATTATGCCCTAATGTTCTCAGTTAAAAAATCATCCCCTGGTTGGAGAATAGGAGGAATTTGTGGTATCATGACCTTTGTCCTTTGTGTTTGTTGGAGTGTTTCTGGTGCATTAAAATCCAAGCATAAAGTCCTTAGAATAGTAAAGTCCATATCGCTGGTCGAATTAAGCATAGGGTCCTTGTGTAATTCATTGTGTCTTTACCCTTCTTTGATCATGTAAATGACATGTGCAAGAATGTAATCTAAGAATGAGGTATATGCAAGAAAAATATGACAACTAGCTTAGGAATCTAATTTTTTTTTGTATTTTATGGATTTTGGAAATGCAAATGACAATAAAGGAAACTATTTTTTTTGGATTTTGAAGATTTTGGGATGCAAACTTAATCAATCTATATATGAAACTAAAATGATAACTAAGGTGTACAAAATATAACCCTAAGAGAGAGTCTATAAATTTTGAATGCAACCTTCCTCAGAAAGACCCGAATGATGTTGGGAACTATCTTGACTTCAATTTTGGAATAAAAATAACAATTTTGACAAAGTTTTATGAAAAAGACAATTTTGACAATAATGACAAGTGTCTATGACAAGACAAATGGACAAGATGATAACTAATCTCAAGAAAGTCAAGATAATGCTCAATACCACTATATGAATACACTAAAAAGATATACCTTCTAATTTGGAAAGATGACCCTAAAAGTATATTGTTTGACCTTATGAAATGCAAGGTATATTTTTGGATTTTTTAATTTTTGAAACTAGATTGAGGACAAATGCAATATGCAAGTAATATGATGACTATGCAAGACCTTAACTTCTAAATGACAAGAAACACAAGGCTAAAGACTAATATGCCAATCATAGAAACATAAATTTTGGGTAGAGACAAATGAGAGGTTTTGGACCCTAATCTCATATTGATTTTGTTCACTTACGTATAATACCTTTGTTGATTGCACAATTTTTTCTACGACATTATTTTGGACAGATTTTGACGATTTCTAATACAACAATCACACATCTAGAGTATGGATGATTGACAGACTAACTCTAAAAATGATCTGTGGATGGTCGATGACTCTTTCAAGCCACGAGTTTTCACTTGGTCAAAAAGGCTTCATTAAAATGTTTTAGGCCCACTACTTGGTAGTCTATCAACTCACACAAAATGTCACTCCCTAGAACGTGAGTCCTTTTGAGTGCACCCATGTTTTTGCCTTTTGTCAGATATGTTTCAAAGAAGATTTATCTCCAAATGAAACATGCCCTGAGAAACATATGATGGGGATCTTAGGGGATATTTTCCCTCCCCTTGCACTGAAATAAGTTGATGTTCGGGGGTGAAACAAGTGACCTCTATTTTAACAGGATTTTAGTCAGATCCATGGAGTCTACCCAATCAGTTTGTATAGAATTAAGATGCTTAAGTCTCTAATGGACCATGTTGGCTCCTTGGGCACAAAGGCCTGATCTAAGCTATCATCCACTCTTGTTCCTGAGCTTGGTTTGATATAAGACATTCAGGGGTTATCCCCACATCTTGTTTATATACCAGTCAGAAGGATTTCCCAGTTTGAGGTAGTCCTCTAGTGGTGATTACTTCTCCTAGACAATCCTCTCTAAAAATTAAAAACATTTTTAATCTAACATAATGTGGAAGCACAAAAGATACACAATACTCGTGATTAATCAAATAAAACTCCAAACCAAATGTGAACTAATCTAAGAAGCACTTATAAATGCACCAAACCAAGTAAATATTGTTTGTTCAATTTTAATGCACCAAAGCCAAATGTTGATTGCTTGTCCAATTTTAGCACATGTCCATTTTAAAGCACCAAAGAAAATATGAGGTTTTATTTATTCATACATTGTTCTTTTTAGGTGCACTTAAAAGAAGTGTGAATTGATTTTTCAAAATAAAAAATATATAAATGTTGCTTTAAAGCTACAAGATGAAAATAAAATATTAGTATTGAAACCTAGATCTAGCATTTAATTCTCAAAATCCATTAAGTCACTTGTATTTACACTAAGATAACCATATTTATTAATGATTTTATTTACCTTGTCCAACTAGATGTTGAAGAATATGTAGCCAATGTCATCTTCTAACACTTTCGTTGTTGCTTTGCGAGACGAATCCCAATTTTGTTTGATTTCATTTTCTCTCTTTCTTTGTTCAATAGGTTTCTAGATTTTTATCTTTTGTGTTTTGTTAGGCAATTGTGTCGCTTCATCAGATAGTTGCGGAGATCAATATGACATTTGCGGTGAACTAATACAATAGTTGCAACACTGTAGGTGATAATTGTGTCACATTAATATGATAGCTATGACGTTTCCAGTACACAGATGTGTCAATTTGACTTTTCACCTATGTCGAACAAAAATACACATGTAGAGACAAAACAAAGATTGAATCGTAAAAGTTAGGATATCAATTACAAACAATCTAGCATGGGAAATATGAATCATTGTCAGATAATCAGAAACCACAACCAAAAATCTTGTAATCAATAAATGAAGTAAACCATAGAAAGTAATAAATAATAACAATATGACAATAATCAATAGTAAAATGTGTCACATCAACGTATCAGATACGACAAATGTGTATAAGAATTACAACATTTTGTGGCTTGGTTATGGCGTTCCACTGGTAGGATTGCGTAGAATGAATGTTACACATGCGATGAGTAAAATGATAGTTGCGTCAAATCCATCTTATAGTTGCGTCGAAAGAAACTTGTTCTTGCGTAGAGAGAGAAAAATTAAGCATCTAGAAGTATCATGCCTAACATCGGGTTCACCATTTGTAATAGGGTAATTTCTGGATTTGAAAACCTGCAATAACACAATAAATCTAACCACAAAATGTTTATCAATCACATTTAGTGTCCCTAAATATCAAGAGAGAAAGCTAAATATAATGGAAATGCATACAAATCAAATAAATGAATCAATTCAAAACACAAATATGCAAACCATATTGAATCTCCCTTCTTCTTCTCCTTCTTGATGCAAATTGAGAGCTCTTAGATATCGCTCACTTGGACAACATAAGAATTCAAAGTATGTGGTTGTAAATTATGTGAGTTAGCTCTCATTATATTGACTTTCTATATTTCAATCAAGATTCTGGAATTGAAGAGATAACTAAAATTAATTGATAAGTTTAACTCAAATTGATTGGGGAGTTGAACTCAAATGTCTGATTAGTTAACTAAGACTAATTGGGTGTGAAGTGAATGCATGACTGAATTGATTGACTTGTTAAGAGAATTATTGATTTGTTAACTCATTTGATTGTGAGTGAACTGAAATTGATTGAGGAGATGACTAGATTACATAGAATAGATTGAATAGTTAACTAATTAGATGGATTGGTCATAAATCATGATTGAGGAATTATGAAAATTGGTGGAAGAGTTAGACTAGGACTTAGTCTTAGTTAGAATTAGACGGATAGCTTCAATTAAATAAATAAAGAAATTCATTTAATTGCACATGGGAGAATATAAATAAATAAACTTATTTATTTATGAGAAGAATAGTTAGTAAATTAAATAAATTAATAGTTATTTAATTATTAAGAGGAAACGATTAATTATTTTTATTACATAAATTTAATGAGAATAAAGTAGAAGTATTTAATTAAATAACATAATTATTTAATTAATTATAAAGATATAAGGAATAATTAAATAATAATTATTTAATTATTTTATAGAAGAATAAGTGATGAAAATTAATTAAATGTTTAATAATTAAATACTTGATTAAAATTACTTAATTACGAAATTGGAGATGAATTATGAATTTGAATTTAGAATACTGGAATGACACTAATTAATTAAATAATAAATATTATTTAATCAATTAAGACAAAAATTAGTAAAATTGTTGCACACAAGCAATAGGTCAGTTTTAGGTGTCTACAATTCCCAACTTTTTTTGGCAACTTTATAGTATATAAATTCAAAAAAATTCCTTGCTCTTTGCCCTCAAAACTAATAGGAACGCTCATAAGTGGCTTTTTTAAAGAATTTTAAAATACAAACAAATTTGTAAACTATATTACATACTTATATGCTCCAGGAATTATCGAATTCAATTGGTAGGGATAAATTATTGTTTTCATCGAATGAATGCAATAGTAAACCTCTCATTTATGACCTAAAATTCTCAAACACCATTACTCAAATTAAATGACATTTTTCATTCAGCATAGAAAGTAAAACTCATTAAATGCAATCTGTCATTCAATTTCTTTAATGTTATTTTAGAATTTTTCAAAAACATATCATTCATATATATTTGCAATATTATATTTGTTGTTTATAGTACCTTATAAATTGAGGTTAAAATTATTACTTATTTAATTTCTTTAGATGAGTTATGGTCTTTTTTTGTTCTTGTATATCTAGTCAACCCAGGGTTTCTCCATTTGTTTTGTATCTATAGATTAGCTAGGGTTTATTCATTTCTTTAGATCTCTATTTATTTTCCCTTGATTAGATTAAATGAATTATATA
>MU227412.1:776878-797336 GCA_018584345.1 Thuja plicata
GGGGGGGGTGAATCAGTGGCCTCAAAATTTATCCTTCAAGTATTTACCACCAATCAAATAAACCTCAGATTATTAAGTCCCTACAAGATGCATGCCATGAAATACTTATAATGATTAATTGTCTGTCAGTTTTCCTTGTCTATCCTTATTCTCCTTGATTACCGATAAGCAGTAAAACTATTTACCAAAACTCAGTAAATAAGCAGGGTATACCAATCCATCCAGGAATGCATATGTGAAATGTAAAACAGTAAAGTGATAAACCATACACACATAACACATGGATTTTAACGTGGAAACCCTATTAAGGGAAAAAGCACTGGGACCGATACCCCAAATTTTCACTCTTCTAAAGTGAGCCCCGTTAGGAGCCAACCTTGTTAAATGTTACAAACACACTGTTAAGTGTGACCTTGTTAGAGGATTTTATACATAGAGGTTGTCACTTAGTATTGGGCATCTATTGTTATCGTCCTTGAATCAGCCTCCTTAAACTATCAATAGGTATCGGGCAAGTCCAATGCTACTTTCATGAATCAACCTTTTTGGCACTCCTTGGGATGTACCTCAATATATAGAAGACTGTTAAATCTTGCTCGGTTAAGAGACTTGATGCTTCAATGGTTAAACTGAAACATTATGACCTGTTTATGATGCAACTTTGAATTACAGATTTTCAGATTTATTTAAGTACATTACCTCTCTAATCAATGTATCAATTCAATTATTTGTGCTCCACACTTTCTGCTCTGTGATGCTGTGCTTCACTGTTCATCGGTGTCTGCAAAATTCTTTAGCTCTCCTTTATCTTGATTGATCAGGACTGTATGAAGTTATTCTTCATTAGTTTCTCTTCAACATCCTCTTTCTATTCACTCCCCTTCCCATGCATACGGAAATGAATTAAGCTTGTCTCTTATATAGACATGATATTTATTGATTCATTGATTCTTGATTCTTTATTCTTGGCGTGAAAAACAATCCAGCCAATCTGATTTAAGGCATAACTCCTGATTTATCTCGTAGTTATCTTTTTTCCAACTGTACAAATCTTCTTTAAATAAATCACTTAACTCTGGTCGAATAAAAAAAAAAGAAAACAACCAGTTAAGTCTATCTTTAGCTCTTGATAGCTAGATATTTTGTCATTTTTTGAACTCTCTATTCCATCGGTCAACTCTGCAGTTAGTCGTCGGTGACAACTGATAGTTTCGTTGGTGTGACTCCAGTTAGCTTCAGGATCTCCATCCGTCGGGCATCATCAGATTTTACTCGTCGGGCAACTCTATTTTTAGCTCGTCAGGAATCCTATGGTTTTGCTTCATCGTGAAACACTGTCTTCTACTCGTCGGGTATCACTGTGACTTTTCTCTTTTGCTTTTACCGATAGTGTGCACTCCATCGGTGTTGTCTGTCACTTGGTGAATACTTGACATTTATGCATTGTTGAAAGCATAACCTTTGTTCCATTGATTCTCTAAAGTCTTTGGCATTATGTACATGACCGTATAAATGATATCAAGTTGACATCAATGACAATACAAACCATTAACTGATTTAATGTCTTGCATTATCTTCAACTTAACATTATCAAACATTCAATCAGTTACATGTCATCACTAACCTCCTAGGTCAAGGTTGACCTAAACCTTGACTTAGGTCAGGGTTGACCTCAACCTTGACCTAGGTCCCCCTTGTCCATTGGAAGATGTGCCAGATGCAGGGAGTATCTCAAATGTTTATTTTCCCACTTTCGAGTCAATTATTTCGGGCTCCGAAGTAATGACTCTTAAAAGATATTTATTATAGGTCCACTTCTAGGGGTATAGGCCTAATTGGAATTTAATTCTCCTATGTCGGCCTCTCTAGAAGATTTTTCCCTAGATTTGTATATAAGGAAGCCTTCTCCTCTCATTTGGATCTAAGGAAGTAATTCTAAGCAATAGATATCAAAAGCAATTTGCATTCAAGCGATCTAAGGAAGAAATCTATTCAAGCATACTTTCAAGTGAACCAAGGTTTTCAAGTCTTCTTCTCAAGTATTCAAGTTCTCCATTGAATATTAAGGATTCAAGTATTGAAGCATTTGAAGGGATTTGGTTCAAGCATTCATCATTCAAACCCTAGATATATCCATCATGGTGGTGTGATCTTCCTTCAAGATCCTTTGTGCATCCTCAATAATTTATTTCATTCTTCCTTCAAGGTGGATTCCAAGCATATAATCATGGAGGTTTTGATTTACACTTATGGTTTTTAATATTGAGTCTAAGATTTTATATTAACATACTTATTTACATTTGAAATACTTTTTTACTTTCTTATGCTATTATGAGATCGACTAATACTAGCCTTCCTACTTTCAAAACTTTCATTAAGAATTTATGTGGTGGACTCATTGCTCTTTTGGATCATGTGAAGAACTTGGTAGATGATACACCATTTCCTAATCTTCCTAATCCTAATCCTATCCTTCCTAATCTAGTTCATAATCTTCCTAATCCTAATCCTATCATCCCTAATCCAATTCCTAATATTCCCATTTCTATTTCTCCTAGTTCTTCCCACACATATGACGGGGCTCAAACCAGGGTTCATGATGCAGATGTGCGAGAATTCTTTGATTTACCTCCCCCTTCTTATCCAATCCATGATGATATTAAAGTAAAGGGAAAATAAACTTCTTCTAAACCTATCATTCCACCTTACACAACATTTTCTCATGATCACCATAAACAATCACCTCCTACAGAAGCTTTACAAGATATGTACACTACGAGATACAATATGGTTGCTAAACAAGGTTATAAGGGTTTAGGGCTTGGTGTTAACGAACATGGTATTAAATATCTAGTTCATCTTTCCCGTAAACAATATAGACATGGTCTAGGTTTTCCTCTATCTCCATTTAAGGTGATTGATTTTGATCATCGCCCTCCTCTTCATATTCTTCTTCCAACACCTTCCTTAGATCACCTTGATACTCCTCAGGATGTGGCTAAGAAGGTGTACATTCAGTTAATGAATTCTAAGAAAGAAATCTTTAAACCTATGTCGAAAGATGCTCTCTCCAAGTACAAATGTCCTTTTCACTATAGTAATACAAATTTACTTGCTGATTGTGTGCATTTCAAGATGTATGTTAGAGAAAGAGCTGCCTTAGGAATTATATCTCATTCTCGTGCGGTATTACAATTTATTCATAGTTTCCATACGGGGAATACCCCTCATTCTTATACAATAGATATCTTTCCCCCTCTTGTCTCTTGACTGGAGGGCAAGAGGTATTTCTTCCATTTTTCTAGGATCCATTATGCTCTTAGCATGTATTTTGTTTTGAGCTTAATCGATATTCTTTCTATATTTTATCTCTATGGTTTTTGTATTATGATATGGTACATCCTTCCTTTGCTCATAATCATCCATAGATCTCTTTTGGTATCCATGATATCTTTTCTAAAACATTTGTTTTGCGAAGAGATCTCTTTATCTAATTGGTATATCCCTTGTTGTCATCCCTGGGGGGCAAGGGTTTTCCTTCTTTCTCTCTGTCTAAGGATCTACTCTCCTTAGCTTAGTGGCATTTATTTATTTTGCAACATTATTTCCTTATACTGACTTATGTTTTGGCTATGGATACCCTTTTATATGAGAGGTGATTATCCTAGGTCATCACTTCTTCTTTATTTTGCAAATTATGTTCTTTATAAACTCTTGCCCTTGCTTTGGATTAGAGTTTGCTTCCTTCATTCCAAGATTCCTCTTCCTCTTGATCGCAGGGGGCTTGATGATTGAATCTTGGATCCCTCTTTGTTTTTCCTTAAAAAGATGATATTTTATCCAAAGCACTCCTCTACGATGGGGGTCTTGGTGATAAGATCTCTTCCTCTCTAAGGATCCTTCCTTTTTGCATAAGTGACATATCCTTTTTCACAATTATCTATGCTCTTAGATGTAAGGGTCAATACTCTTCGCTAAGAATATAGTGTACATTGTTGTTAATGGGATATCTCCTTACTATGTGAAGTAGGTATCCTCATTCTCTTCCTTATCCTGTCTAGTAGATAGACATGATAAGGAGGGGGGAATATATAGGGTCTCCCTTATACTATAGTTTACATTTTACAACATGCTAAATCCTTAGAAGGCAACACACATAAGTTGCTAAATCCTGAAGAGGCACACATTTCTTTATTTTTTTGCTAAATCCTCGGAAGGTAACACACATAAGTTGCTAAATCCTGAAGAGATACACATTCATATTTATTTTTGCTAAATATTTGGAGGGTAACACACATAAGTTGCTAAATCCTGAAGAAGACACACATTTTCAATTTCAAACATGCTAAATCCTCGAAAGGCAATTCACATAAGTTGTTAAATCCTGAAGAGCCATGCATTTTATATTCCATAGTGACACAAGAATGTGGATCTATGGGTATTCCAAAAGCCATCAGAAGATGCATTACAACTACAAAGCACAGTTTTTGGGTGAACTATCAAGTTTGGCTACCTGTTGGACTCTCCCTCCTTGGTGATTCATGGTAAGATGGGCATCTTACTGGGCGAGGTAATCACTCTCTTTCTTTTTTCTCTCTTTCACTTTTGTGCTAGTAGGATTAGATCATGAAGCTATATTATTTATAGTGTTTCTCTCGTATTTCTTTTGTAATCATTTAAGCTTTATGATAGCTTTCCAAATATTGTATTAGTATAGGAAGCATTTCTTAGCAAGGTTTCCTTTGCTAGTTGATTTGGGTTTGTACTAACCCCTCCTTTTTTGTCTTTTTAGCTTTGCCTTTGTTTTCTCTTTGTTTTTGTGCCTTTGTGCATGTATGTTGGGTTAGAATCCTTGACCTGGGGGCTCATGTCCTTGAGTAAGTGATGTTCTACCTCATTGCGATCTACTGGAGTCTTTCTTCTAAACTTTACCATGAGTATGTTCGATTTCCATACTCCCGCTAAAGTGGGGGCTTAATGTATCATCTTAAAATGGAAGCACTTCCATGTTAAGATAGTTTAGCCCTCCTTACGGGGTGTTTTGGTCCATCATCATATTTTCCTCTCATTTCTTCCCCTTTCCTATCTTCTGTGCGTGTTTAGGACCCTGTTTGGGCCTCTCCAGACACTGTTTTCCCCACCTGGAATATTTTCCAGGGGTTCTGACCCCTGGGTCAAGGTCAAACTTGACCCTGACCTAGGTCAGGGTCGATCTCAACCTTGACCTAGGTCCCCCTTATCCATTGGAAGATGTGCCATATGCGGGGAGTATCTCAAATGTTTATTTTCTTGCTTCCGGGTCGGCTGTTTTGGGCTCCGAAGTAATGACTCTTAAAAGATATTTATTATAGGTCCACTTCTAGGGGTATAGGCCTAATTGAAATTTAATTCTCCTATGTCAGCCTCTCTATAAGATTGTGCCCTATATTTGTATACAAGAAAGCCTTCTCCTCTCATTTGGATCTAAGGAAGTAATTCTAAGCAATACATATCAAAAGTAATTTGCATTCAAGCGATCTAAGGTAGAAATCTATTCAAGCATACTTTCAAGTGACCCAAGGTTTTCAAGTCTTCATCTCAAGTATTCAAGTTCTCCATTGAAGATCAAGGATTCAAGTATTCAAGCCTTTGAAGGGATTTGGTTCAAGCATTCATCATTCAAACCCTAGATCTATCCATCATGGTGGTGTGATCTTCCTTCAAGATCCTTTGTGCATCCTGAAGAATTCATTTCATTCTTCCTTCAAGGTGTATTCCAAGCATACAATCATGGAGGTTTTGATTTACATTTATGGTTTTTAATGTTGAGTCCAAGCTTTCATATTAACATACTTGTTTACATTTGAAATGCAATTGCATATCTACTAAATATCATAACTGTGTTGTTAGATATACTTCTACTACTTGCTAGCATTTTGCAAATTCAATTATACTTTAAGGTTGATTCCAAAACCAGGGTTTGACTAAGGCAAACCCCTGCCCCAACAAACAAAACCATTTTTGTTGCAGGTACAGGTACAAGACAATGAATTACAGTACAAATCTGGATACCCTTTTCGGCCAACTTTCAGGATTCGTGAATAGAATTTCTGTCAGAGTAGTGCAGTTCAAGGTTGACCTAAAGGGGTCAAGGTTGACCTGCATCTGGGTCAAGGTCGACTTGACACAGATTTGAAAAAGATTTTTGGGTTTTCTCTGTCTCTGTGTTTTTGTTCCAGATCCGGTTGCAGAATTTCTAGAATCCTGATACAGACACCAGAAAATAACATTTTCCAGATCTGCTACATCTCAAGATAAGTGTTTCATTTCATCTATTGTTTTATCTCATTATGCCCTCTTTCCCTCCTACTCCATAACCTAGGTTGATCTCTTTTTTATTGACTGTCTCCTTTTGGTCAATCAATTGGGATCTACTTCTTTTGGATTAGGAACACCCATCTCTACACATCTCCACAACAACTATTATATAAAAATATATATATTATAAATATAAATAAATAAATAAATAAATAAATATATATATATATATATATATATATATATATATATATATATATATATATCTTACAAACACATACTTATATGTTAGAGAAATTATTAAAGACGTTTGGTGGGAAAAAATGCCGATTTGCATCGCACAAATGCAACTATCTGTTTATTCATTGCACCTTTCTAACTTTCTCCAATTCCTAAAAAATATTTATTAAAAAATACTACCTTAGAATCTTTTAGGATAATTGTCACTAGGTGCAGTTGCAAACAAGCTTTTAGAATTTTTGTAACTAGTATTAAGGCACCCCTTGATTTGTATTGTTGATATATTGCATTTTGTAAACTCAAGAACATTAACCTCATCTAGTGTTATTGAAAATCTCAAATTGACCAAAAGACTCATTCCAACAAGGTTCTTTATGTTGTATGCAAGTGTCAAGAAAGACATTAATATATGTTTGCAATAGTATTTTTGTTGTTTGGAGTAAATGATAAATTGGGAAAAAATTTACTATTCATTTAATTTCTTTAGATCACTAATGGTTCTTTTTTTGTTCTTTATATATACTCAACCCAGGGTTTCTCCATTTGCTTTATATATCTAGATTGCCTAGGGTTTCTTCGTTTCTTTTCATCTTTGTTTCTTTTCCCTTGCTTGGATTAAATGAAATATACAGTACTGCCCATTGGCCATTATATATATATGTGTGTGTGTGTGTGTGTGTGTGTGTACACACACACACACATGCTAGTTAAAAGTATACAACTACCAATTTGCATCCAACACATGCAACAATATACCTTCCAACATAAATTACAAAGGCTCTCCATGCTTTTCATTTTAAACTTTCCATTTTTGTTCAAACATTGTAGATAGATTATTTGATATGTGTATTCTCCCTTCTATAGTCAAGAAAAGTTAACAAAAATGAGGGGTTCATTTGAGCTTACAAACACTAAAAATGCTAGAACATACCTTCAAATGCAAATTTGAAGCTACAAATCATCTCCTATGCAAACTAAGATGCCCTCGTGCATGCAAGAAACCTTTGAAGAGACCACAACAAATAATATTCATTTTAATACATAATTATTTATTGCCTAAAATTATTTTACAGAAATAATTTTCATGAGAAATGCTGACTTCTCAAAATTCTACACACATTATTGTATATTACTGAATTGTAATAGTTATGGTACACTACTTTGCTCAAATACAATTTTGCAATATACATCAACATTCTACCCAAAAAATAAGCAACAAGACAAAAAATATTCCAATATGGAATTACCCAATCAAGTATGCCATGAACTAAAGCATAGTTGTTCTATCCACATTTGCGAAACTTTTACTTGCTTGTAGTGATGATATTGTTCAAACATTGTATTATTACATTACATTAAATGCATAGGGATTTTGAACAATAACACCCACAACTTTCAACAACAAAAATACAAAGTTGTACAATAAAAATAGGGAAGAGGATGACATATAGATCCCCTCTTTCCTATTGTGCAATTGGAAGGAAGATGTTCCAATAGGCTCAAGTAGGACTTAAGCTCTAAGTGGGTCAGTAATCCTTCACTGATTTGAATGGATAAATGATATGATGATGTAGAATATAAGGCTAAATAAGTAAATATAAACAATTTCAAAAAAGACGGGCTGATGAAAAACATATAGGAAGCTACAGTGACCTGAAACAGAAATTTGAGAACTGTACTGACCTACAACTAAATTTGAAAGTGATTTGTTATGAACAAAAGGCCTTTGGCATTTTGTTCTTGGGAACAAGAAGCTCGGGGCATATTGTTCCGAGGGGTTTTGCCTGATTCTAGTTGTAAACCTCTTGGCAAAAATTGTACTTGTCAGATCAAGTCCCAACAACTGCGCTACCTGTACCTGCACATAAAAAAGCAAGGAAGAAGGATGGATAGAGGGGTTTGCCTCAGTCAAACCCTATTCAAAATCAACCTTGAAGTGAAATGAAAGTGTGCTATCATATAGTAGAGGCTAGATCTGAAAAATAGGATGTATCATATCTTGATAATCCAAATGCTCCTTTGAATGTGATCAAATATGTTGATGCAATAATTTGAATTAACAGAAAAACCCAAGAGGAAATCATGAAAGACTAAACCTCATGTGATGGATGTTATATTTCGCCACAATGCTTGATTGAGAAGAAGAAAGAAGATGTAGATGTGGGTGTATCTCCTTCCTTGATATATAAATCCTTTACCTGGCCTTCAATGAGGGAAAGAAGCATGTGGGTGTATCTCCTTACTTGATAGATAAATCCTTTACTTGGCCTTCAATGAGGGAAAAAAGCTTGATCCATGGAGAAGAACACCTTGAATGCTTGAGAAGAAGTCTAGATCTTGAGTACTTGAATGCTTGCTTGTAAAAGCGAAAATGCTCGATTATGATTAAGGATTGATGCCAAAATGAGGAGAGATAGGGTGTCTATATACCGAGCTCACAACAACTTGGGGGTTAAAACTCACGTAGGCTGACTGTAAGTCCAAATATCCCACTAAACCACTGAGATGGGACCCTAGATCCAATTTTTGCCTGACCTTTGGGGAGCAAAATTCCATGGACATTATGTTCCACCCAATCAGAGCTTAGGTCGAGACCACTAGATAATTAGGGGATGCCAAATTATAGAGTATAGTCATTTATGAGATTGAAGCAGAACATGAAGACCACAAAAGGTATTATAGGGCCTAGGTGATGAAATAAATTATGTGATTAGAGGAAAGGAAGCAAATCACACTTAGAAATAAGGGCTTACCTCAACTTTGAACAAGATTGAAATGAAAGTGAACCTATATTTGAATTTAGGTGTACATTAAGTGCCAAATGAAGTCCTACGAAAACACACTAAGGTGGGTGCAAAATAAATCCAAAAATTATACACTAATTAAGTGCTTACAATTTAGGATGGTATAAAAGAAATTCAACAAACTATCCTACAAAACAAGTTAACAGATAAAATGAGCATGATATATGCCTTGTATGCGTCATACACATGTCAGCTACCTAAAAGTCCAAAAGTAGATAGTACATAATGACACTTGACCATAAAACTAATCAAGCAATGAAATTCAAAATGCATAAAGTATACATACAAGATACTTAAAATTGCATAAAAATGCATTCAATATAACTACTCCCCACTCTAATCGGTTCAAGGTAATTGCAAGTAGCCAACTCTTTCGCCTTTACAAATTTTGCATCATGTCATCGTGAAGCCCTAATTGACAACAAATGGTCAAATCCTAGGTAAAGTAAACAAAAATAATTATTTTAAAAAAAGTTGCAAATGCACAAACCGTCATACAACACAAGTCAAAAGGAAACAAAATAATAAAACCCACTAATTCTACAAAAAATGTAGGCTAACGAAAAGTCACAAACATCTAAACAATTAACAACTAAAATGAAGCACCCAAAAATGCAATTCACTTTGTGTAAATCACCCAAATGCCAGAAACCCTAGGTATACTACTTAGAAGGAAAATACATAGCAAATGAAGAAACTATCATATAGTGCAAGTCCACAAGAAACAAAATAATAAAACCCACTAATTCTATGTCATTTTTTTAAGAATAACAAAAGGTCACATACGGGTAAAGTATCAATACATAAAATGGAGAACCTAGAAATTGCATTGCTAAGAACATCGTGGAAATTACTCAAATGCCTCTAGACAAGACAAAATTAAAAAAATAATAAGCAAATGGACAAACCCACCATATACTATAATTTCACAGATAAAATGAGGCACCCAGAAACTGCAATTCCAGAAGCATCACGTAAATTACCTGAAAGCTTTTACACAACATAGTAATATAACAAATCAAACCACACACTACCTTAGTAATATTTGCCAAGTCTCCATGGGTACATTGCAACTACACCCAATCAAAGCCCTGCTGAAATGAGCCATCTCAACCTAATGCTTCTGCTTGGTATCACATATTCAATAACACTTCTTACAAATCTCAAACAAAAAACAATACTTTGCCCGTTTAAATAAATCCTTTAGACAACATGCACTTACATTAGCTCAATGCTCTTGCATCCCACAAAATGTGATTTTGGGAGTCACAAGCCTCTACCTCAACTTTCACCTGACGTTACTGTGTATTTCCACCTCAAAGACAAAAGCCTACTACAATTACAGACAGATAAATTGTTTCTTGTCGAACATTATTATTAAAGTTTTTTTTTGGTAAATAAAGTACAGAAATTTGAATTTTCTCCTTTATTCTTTGCCCTCGTGAAATAATAACATAAATAATTGTTTTTTTTTTTAAATTTTAAAATACAAACAAATTTATCAACTATAACATATACTTTTATGCTCGACAAATTCCCAAATATGATTGGTGAAAATAAATGCCGGTTTTCATCTAACGGAGGCCAGAGCTAATAATTAATTGAGGTATGCCAATTTCACCATTGCGAGCAGATAAAAGATGTGGGAAATTTTTATATCAGACTGTTCCCCATATAGTTATAAAGACGTAACATAATATATACTACACGAGGTTTTCTAGGGCAGAAAAAAGGTTGGTGGATTTTTGAAGGGAGGAGAGGGAAAATGTCAGAGCTGGACAGGCAAATTGAGCAGCTAAAGAGATGCGAGCCGCTGGAGGAGTGGGAGGTGAAGGCACTTTGCCTCAAGGCCATGGAAATTCTCGTCGAAGAGAGCAATGTTCAGCGGGTTGATGCCCCCGTTACTGTATGCAAATATTAATCATTTGGCCAATCCTAGTTACTGTATTTTCGGAACAAACACAAATTTTCAACTAGTTTCTGACGATTTCAAGTTTGTTTCCTGAGTGGATTTAATAAAAGGTTTCGTTTTGCGTATAATTCCCAATATTTTCTGATGATTTCAAAGTACAGTATCGTGAAGATTTAGTGTTTTAAAAGCCAAAGTTTCGGATTAGGTATAATTTATAGATTTTTTTTGAATGTTTACAAGATGCTAGGTGTTATGGAATGTGTAGAATGGTGACTGCTTACTCCTCGGGAAATGTGTACAGAAAACATTACAGTCTTAAGTTTGATCAATCCTTTCCCCCTTTATTATCCACTTTTTCTTTTTCCCTTTCCCTAATATTGGTGCTAAACGATTTCCTACATGTTGCGCGGTCGCATATTTACTTATTGGAGTCTCGTTCTTTTCGCCGTTTGTAAATAGCCGTTGCATTTGTATAAGCTCTTCCGAATCCTTTACTCTTGATCAGGTCTTGGTTTCAAGCTACTCCCTGATGACAACTATAGTAAATCCACTCGTTAAACCCAAAACATTGAATTATAATATTTTGATTTAGTGTATAGCCTGCAAGAGTAGATTGCACCCTTCCATTTCAGAGGGGCTTGTGCTTGGGACATGCTTTTTGACAGTTATATATATTGAAATTTCATCAAGGCATGAGCACCATAAATATCTATATAAACTCCTTTTTCAGGTACTTTGGAGTGTTAGCCTTCATTCTCTATTTTGTATTTGCAGTTACTTTGCATCTTTTGGTTGCATGGGTGCCCCGTATGAGTTATTTTGTTTCAGTTGTGTGTGACAGTGCTGCAAGTATGCTACATGTAGACTTGTGGTATGCTATTTTATTTAGTTCACATATTCACTGGCAAACGAGGTTCAAGTACTAAATTCGAGTAAGATTGTCTCGACTTTTGTGTATACTCCCTGTCATTTTGTTTTTCATGCATGCTTCTCTCATTGCATGCCAGATTTTCTTTCTTCTCTTAAATGCATGCTTTTCCCTTAGAATACTAGTTTTTGTAGTTTTTTCTTTTGCATTCATGCCTTTTCCAACATGTCCCCTGACATGTAATTGTTTGCAACTTGTCAATCATCTGAAGAAGCTAATCTCAGTTTGTGAGTAATAAGGTAGTTGAAGTCATCTCAAATCTTAAAGAAGAAATGTGGCAATTTTTAGACATTATTTTTTAATCTTAGAACAGAGCTCCCCACCTTCCCAACTTGAAAATGAAGATGCAACGTGGATTGTATAAGATGAAGATGTCGCCTCTAAGTTGGAGAGGCATTGTAGGTTGTATGGAATGGGCTTCTCCATCAACACAAGATGAGGAACTTTTGTAGGTATTATATGTATCTCATCATGATGAAGAACCACTACAAGTAGTATGGAAAGATTTTTTTTGTAAAGAAGATCAAGAAGAAAATAAGATATGAAAATATTGAAAGAGTGAAAAAAAACAAGATGGAAGGTAGTTGAAGTCGTCTTAAAGCTCCTCATTTCACTAGTTTGAAGATGAAGAGGCAACATAGTTTGTATAGGACGAAAATGATTCCTCCAGTTGGAGAGGCACTATAGATTGTTTGGTACGATCTTCTCCATCAAGACAAGATGAGGAACTTTCACAGGTGTGATATGTATCCGATAATGATGAAGACCAACCACAAATAGTATCAAAGAAAACCTTTGTCATGAAGATGAAGAAAATAAGATAGTGTGTAGCAGATTTCTAGCTTTAACTGATGATGAAAAAATTACACAGTTTAAGCCAGAAATCTGCCACACACTATCTCAATGGACTGTGGAAACTATATGACTTAAAGAAAATAACTATAAGAGATAAAAATGTTGAAAGAGTCAAAAAACAAGAGGGAAGCAATTGAATCAAGGTAGGGATTATTGTGGCCAATCACAAGCAAATAGGTGAAGAGTTATATTTCACTTCACGTCACCCACAAACACATCCTCTTAAATCTCATGGTTGTATATGTATATTTATGTAGGTGAAAGCTTGTGGCTTTGCACAAATCATTCATCCTTTCTTTAGAAGCAATGCAAACTATATTCTAAATTATTGAAGGTTGAACCACTTTGCTTGGTTAGCTTATTCTCCTCTTTCAACCATTGAAACAACTAATCCACACTATGCTGAATACTTGTCACGGTAGTCACCATGAGCTGGTCCATTACTATTGAACATAAATGTGCATGCTCCAACTTTGATGGTGTAAAGAAAAATAACTCCTTTAGGTTACATTTTTTTATGTGTTTTGTTTACAAAGATTAGTAATATAGAATATTAAGTATTCAAATCTAATTTGCTAAGTAGAATAACCACAATGAGCTGGGAATACACTTGTAAATACTACTTGAGAAACAAATTCCCCGGATACTACTAGTACGAAAATTCAAAACTAAACATTGACTCCAAATGGAGGGAAAAACGAAACAATTTCCACCATGATCCTACAAAAGATGTCACAAGTTATCCGATCTATATAAATTCTAGTAGCATTTTGGCATAACAAAACATGACAAGAATGAAGGAAAGAATAGAACAATTATACAAAAGCGACACCAATATACCACGTGAAAACCCTTTCAAGGAAAATTCAACCTCCAAAGCATTGAAACAAATCTATGTTACCTTGAGTTTCTTGGATGGGGACAATAAGGATGGGCATGCATATATTACATATACAGTATAGAACCTTAAAATATAACATCTATGTTAAGTTGAGAGTTCACATGAGAGTCAAAGTCATACAAATTAGCAAAACTAAAACCTTAGTTCAAATTTCTCTTTGAATTCATTGTCAATATGCATATGATAAGTTACAACAAAATGGTCAAAGGCTACACGTTTCACTTTCAATTACAATATGAAAATACAAATAAAGAAAGTACACCGCTGCCCCTAATCTACATCTCTCAACATTGCATCAAAATTAGAGTCCTTCCTTGAGTCATTGGCATTGTGAGTGTTTGCCTCAACCAATTGAATCCCAACCAGTGCCTCCTCATCAATGTGGGCGATGTCGTTGGGATCAACAACCCACTGTTTGATACTTTGGAGTTGGATGATTTTGAAGTCAAAGAGTACTATGCACGACCACTAGCTTCTTGGTTCGTCTAGAGTAAGTCTAATCTTTTTGATGTAGTGGATAAAGCCATATGGACAAATTCCTCTCTACAATAGAGGAATTGACAACCTGTGAAAGGAGGCGAATGGCAAGCATCTTCAAATGGGGTGCATCCTTCCCGTGCCATGTCCACCATTTAATAGGGCCAGTTTGAGCTAATGTAGCTCTATCCCTCCTTGCCTCTGGAATACTTAATGTTGGACCACAAAGATTTGTGAAGGCAAGCCATTGTGTGTGAAGTATTGAAGACTCATTTGAATACATCTTTTGAAAGGCCTTCAATAACCCTTCTTTCATCGCTTCATCATCACATGGAGGCAACCTTCCAACTCTTGGTGCATACCATTTGGTATTTCGAGCAAAGGCTGCCATATGAAGCAAGGTGTTCATAGTGATCCACCTCTCGATCACAATGGGCTTAATATGTTGCTCTTTTCATCCCGAAGTAGGATCCTTAGCCAAAATTGTTTGCTTTATATTTCCAATCACGTTGTCAAATGTCTCATATATCTCTCCAAGACTAGGAAATCTGTATCAGCATATGCAATGACGTCTACAACAGGTGAGATGAAAGAGCAAACATATCTGCAAAATACAAACAAAAATTTCAAAAGAATTATTTGACAAGTTGTTTGACAGTCTGGAAACTTTAAACAATTGAAACATTGAATAATAAAATTAAATTATTAAAACCAGAAATTTAATATGAAAACCAGCAATTTAAAATCAACAATCATTAACAAAATCAGCAATGTATTACCTCATAGTGGACCACCAATGATTATCAAGGATCTTTTGTTTGATGGCTTTTCCTTTAGTATAGCTTGAATTAGCCCATCTAATCCACTCTGAATTCAACATCATTAATTGTAGAGGCTCATTCACCTCAAGCATCCTCTCTAAGAAAGTGAAGTAATTGGCATATCATTTTTCAACAAGTTTGAGGAACTCATTCTTTGAAAATTTTGTAAAGAGAGCAAGTAAGGTGTGGTGGTAGCAAGTGAACATTGGAGCATCTCTAGCTCCTGCCACCATTTGCTTCACCCATTCTATTTTCCTCATGTCTTTCAATCCATTGTTCCAATGTTTGATAATTTTGAGAAATTTCACCAAGAGAATATAACCGTTGGACTCCAAGAACTATGTTATTCCAACCTAAGCCAATAACATAAAAATCATCACAAATATAATGCTCACCAAAGACGATGCTGAATTTAGTGATCTTCTTGTTGCAAGGGAAGATAAACTCCTCAACTAATTCAACATGAAAGCCTCTAAACTCTTCAGTATGTAGGTCTCTTTTAACCAATAAGCCCTCATCAATGTAATTGTGAATAGCTCTACCATCAACAAGTACAATGATTTCTGTGTCCACATAAAACTCTTTGGAATACCTTGGTGCGCCAGAAAGAGAAGCAAGTGTACTTCCTTTGGTATCATTATCTTTGAGGTCCAAGTGTTGATCTTGACCCCCTTTTAAATCTATTGGATCTATAGCTTCTTCTTCCTATTTAGAAACCACCTCGAAATAATGTACCTTTCCCTTTCCAAGGCATTTATGACCCAGATTCCATGGTTTCCTGCATTGCAAACATAGTTTCTTCCTTCTAAGTTCTTTGTTTGTTTCTGGATGAAACATAGTTTCTTCCTTCTTAGTTCTTCTTTGTTTGTTTCTAGATGGTAGGCTTCATTGAGACTGAATGTGAGATTCTTCTTTTTGAAAGGTTCCCTTCTGCTGTTTTGTTTGAGAATTTTTATGAATTGATGTCATGTCCCCTTCTTGAAATAAGATTACGTAATAAAGGATAATAATTAAATAAAAGTTATAAAAGAATAAAATTAAAAGTAATTTAATTTTAGTAAGTTAAACAAATGGTCAAAATGCACGAATGGAAAAGTTATGTCTCCCTTAAATGAGATTTATAAAAGGGAGAGAAGAGAACTTCATTTGAGGGGGAAAGGGAAGAAGTAAGGAAGAGTGGAGCATAATATTTAAGGAACTATTAAAGGAAAGGGAAGAAAATAAGGAAGTGACTTTCAAAAGGTGAAGGGTTGTGACTGTTTGAAAGGGTTGTAATTACGAAGGGTTGTCACTCTTAGAAAGGGTGACGATTGTGAAGGGTTGTGACTCTTTGAAAGCGGGACAATTATGAAGGGTCGTGACTCTCGCCAAAAGGCAGACATGATGAAGAGGTGTGACCTCTCCCTCACATGGGAAGATATAAATGAGAAGAAGGATCAAATGGAATGAGGGAAAAAGGTGTAGAGGAGATCTAGAGCAGATTCAGATAGGAAGTGAAAGGGGCAGCAAGTGTTGTCAAACAGATGTATCTTTTCATAGCCAAAGGGTGTGACCCTTTCATAAGGGCATTAACAAATGAAAGGATGTGACTCCCTACACTCAAAGGAGATATAAAAGAGAAGAGCTTCATTGAAGAAGGGCGTTGAATCAAAAGGGGAAATCAATTGGGAGAATAATATATTATTCTCAAAGGCAAAAATGAAAAGTGGCGACTCAAATCTTATGAAAGGTGGTGACCCTTGCACTTGTAAATTATAAAGGGAAGATCATTCCAACCAAACATCAATACATCATCACTAATCAATGCATCAAAAAATCAATCAATCTATGAATCAGCAAAGGTTGAATCAAACAACCTATCAATTAGCAAAGATCAATTGATCAAAGCGAATAATCAAGCAATCAAATCATCATCAATCAATTCAAATCTTGGAATCAGAAATAAATCATCAAATGTCTATCAAATCAATCAATTCATCATTCAAACATCAATCATTTAAGTGTCACCTTATCATACCCACATTCATTCATTCAATCATTGGCAGAGATAAGTAAAGGAAGACGAAATAATTCAATCATAGCAACAATAAGAAAGAAATATTAAAAAGAAGAAGACCTGATATCTTTAGACTATCGGTTTGGGTATGTGTATTACTTTATAATATTATATATATGTGCGTGTGTGTACATATATATATATATATTATACGTAGACTTCCTTAAGACTTATATGTACCTGTATATCAATATCTAATAGGCATTTTGTAATTATCTGATTTAGTAGTGATTGGTACATTGATGGTATAAGGATTTAATATAAAAGAAATATATATAGATGAAAAGACATTAAGTTCCTGATTTATGAAAACAACCATGGTAAGGATAGTGAGGTAATTAATATTTGGAGAATGGTGATGAGGTCACCTTTCCAAGCACGCCGCCTCATGGTTGTGACCGGGGAGTCCTAATGAGGCCAAAGGGGGACAAGTGGACTGCCTTTGTGCTTAGGAAGGATGGATTCTTGGGGCACCTTATGGTGAGTGATCCAAACATCCCTACCATGGTAAAAAGGGTGTTCAATCATTTGAAGCCAAGTTAGGAATGGGGAGATGAAGGAAAATGGCGATGAGACCTGACACTAGGTAGCCCACCTCATATGTATGGCATGGGCCACATGAGGCTAAGGGGGATGGTATATCCGCTTTTGGGCCTAGGGTAGGAGGTTACCAGGGCACCTCATCAAATCACCCTAACTTAGCACTTTGATGGTTGGGTCACCTTAATGTTAATTTTGTCTTTGTTGTCGAAGAAGTTTAGTTACGAAATATAATTATAAATAATGAACCCTAATTGTGCTGTAGGGCTTCAATCAGAGTGAAAGGTATCTCCTAAACCCTAACTGTTTGACATAAATTGTGATTTAGGGCAAAATTTGGATACTCAATTTGGGGACAATACAAGTGGTATCAAAGCTTGTTCTTGCCAACCTGAGGGAAAATAGTTGATGCAACTTAGTCAACAAGCAATTAGGACTCTAGACATGAAAAAGAAGAGGGGTTACGACACCTTTGCATCCTCAAGAACTAGAAACAAATTAACCAACTGATCTCCACAATAAAAATTGTATGTCAAATTGAAACTATTCCATAGAACACTACATAGCTCTGTATCATGCTCTCTTATGCTAAACCCTTAGGGTTGAGCACCATTAATAAATAAGATATATCATAAGAATAAGTTAATGTTTCTAACTTGGTTGGTTAGATTACCCCAAGAGATGGATCTAGTCTTGGCTGGATGTTCTTGCCTCTTGTGGGCTAAATAATGAATTGATCATTCCAAGAGATGGATTTGGTCTTGGTTAGATGTTCCTATCTCTTGTGGGCTAAGTGGTGAATTGATTGCTCTAAGAGATGAATCTAAATCTGATTGGACATTCCTTCCTCTTATGGGACAAGTGAACTATGTCTTAATGTGTTTTCATGTGTATGCCTTTTGTCTGAATATATTCATGTGTCTACTGTGTGTATGCTACGTGTTTGCATATATCCATGTGTATGCTTCATGTTTTTATGTATATGCTCCAAGTCTGGTTCATAACTGATGTGTTTCATTAAGAAAGCATCCTAGTTTATGGTTGCTTGACGACAAGCAATCTTGGGCAGGGTGGACATGTCCCCTTCTTGAAAAAGGACTAGATAATAAAGGATAATAATCACATTAAAAATATTAAAAGGATAAAATTATAAATAATTAAAATTTAGTTAAAGTTAAACAAATGGTCAAAAGGCATGAACGGAAAAGTTGTGTCTCCCTCAAATGAGATGTATAAAAGGGAGAGAAGAGAACTTCATTTGAGGGGGAACGGGAAGGAGGAAGGAAGAATGGAGCATAAGAATTAAGGAAGTATTAAGAGAAAGGAAAGGGAAGAAAATAAGGAAGTGACTTCTAAAAGGTGAAGGGTTGTGACTTTTCGAAAGGGTTGTGATTATGAAGGGTTGTGACTCTTTGAAAGGGTTGTGACTGTTCAAAAGGGTTGTGATTATGAAGGGGTGTGAGCGTTTGAAAGGGTTGTGATTATGAAGGTTTGTAACTCTTGAAAGGGGGACAATTGTGAAGGGTTGTGACTTTTCGAAAGAGGGACAATTATGAAGGGTCGTGACTCTTGCCAAAAGGCAGACATGATGAAGAGGTGTGACCTCTCCCTCACATGGGAGGATATAAAGGAGAAGGATAAAATGGAATGGGGGAAAAAGGAGTAGAGGAGATCTAGAGCAGATTTAGAGCAGAAGTATAAGGAGGGATCTGAAATAAGAATTGAGAAGGAAAGAGGAAAATAAGATATGTTGATCTAGATGAAGAAGATATGCAGATCTTAAATGGAATATGTGCAGATTTGAAAAGTAGTAAAGACAGATTTGAGAAGTGAGATATAGGAAGTGAAAGGGGCAGCAGTTTTTGTCAAATAGATGTATCTTTTCATAGCTAAAGGGCGTGACCCTTTCATTAGGGCATTAACAAATGAAAGTATGTAACTCCCTACACTCAAAGGAGATATAAAAGAGAAGAACTTCATTGAAGAAGGTTATGGAATCAAAAAGGGAAATCAATTGGAGAAAAATATATTATTCTCAAAGGCAAAAATGAAAACCGGTGACTCAAATCTTATGAAAGGAAGTGACCCTTGCCCTTAGATCGTTCCAAGCAAACATCAATACATCATCACTAATCAATGCATCACAAAATCAATCAATCTATGAATCAGCAAAGGTTGAATCAAACAATCTATCAATTAGCAAAGCTCAAATCAACAAAGTGAATAATCGAGCAATCAAATCATCATCAATCAATTCACATCTTGGAATCAGAAATCAATCATCAAATGCCTATCAAATTAATCAATTGATCACTCAAACATCAATCATATAAGTGTCACCCTATCATACCCACATTCATTCATTCAATCATTGGCAGAGATAAGTAAAGGAAGACAGAATAATTCAGTCATAGCGGTAGTGAGAAAGAAATATTAAAAGGAATGTAATGTCCCCTTTTTAGGGTACATTATATTGTGCCAGTTTGTTAGCCCTTTTTACTTGGCTCGGTGGGCTAACCGGGGCGTGGTCGTGTTCCAGGGGATGAGCAGCCTAGGTGTTTCCAGTTCCAGGCCATCCAGTGCAGTTTATGCAGGTTTCCGGAGTACTTACTATTTATAGTAAGTCA
>MU227412.1:802580-823432 GCA_018584345.1 Thuja plicata
TTTATTTTAAATGACTTAAAGTGAGTTTATAATGAGACGAAAGTGGGCAAACGAAGAGTCATAGTGGGGAAACTGAAGAGTCATAGCTGCAGCCATAAGAGGAGGTTGAGGATCTCATTTGAGCATGCTTCAATTGATGAATATTATTTTCTCTTTGAGAATTCGAGAAGCTTCAGCTATCGAATCAAAAATCTGAGGACGGAAACCTTCAGCATTTCTTGGTGGATTGGACGGAAACCCGATTCATCCCAGTGTGGATTCATTCAGAGTTCACCGTCGCTTTTATCAGGTTCTTTTCATCCAATCTTACTGTTCTTTACTGTATTTCGGATTGGATATTGTATTTCGTGGTTATTGTATTGCTGATGTATAATACAAACCCGATTTTCTGAGTTATTTCATAAGATTGTACTTGCTGGTTTTATGAATAAATCTGTTGGTTATTCGAGAATATCTTCTGGTTATTTGCATGTTATTGTTTATTTTAAATCTGTTTAAGATTTATTGGTCGGAATCAGTAAATGGCCGGTTAGGGTCATTTCAAGGAAGAAGACCCAATATCTTCAGACTTTTGGTTTGGGTATGAGTATTATATATATATATATATATATATATATATAATCGATTAATCAATGTCTTTATGATTGGTCATGCTTGGTCTTTGTGCATATTATAGAAATATAAATTATGCTAATTGATATCATATGCAGACTTCCTTACAGACTTATATGCACCTGTATATCAATATCTAATAGGCATTTTGTAATTATCTGGTTTAGTAGTGATGGATACATTGATGGTATAAGGACTTAATACAAAAGAAATATATATAGATAAAAAGATGTTAAGTTCCTGGTTTCTGAAAACAACCATGGTAAGGATAGTGAGGTAATTACTATTGGGAGAACAGTGATGAGGTCACCTTTCCAAGCACGCCACCTCATGGTTGTGACCAGGGAGTCCCCATGGGGCCAAAGGGGGACAAGTGGACTGCCTTTGGGCTTTAGGAAGGATGGATTCTTGGGGTACCTTATGGTGAGTGATCCTCACATCCCTACCATGGTAAAAAGCGTGTTCAATCATTTGAAGCCAAGTTAGGAATGGTGAGATGAAGGAAAATGGTGATGGGGACTCCACACTAGGTAGCCCACCTCATATATATGGCATGGGCCACATGAGGCCAAGGGGGATGGTATATCCGCTCTTAGACCTAGGGTAGGAGGCTACTGGGGCACCTCATCAAATAACCCTGACTTAGCACTTCTATGGCTGGGTCACCTTAATGTTAATTTTAACAAACTGATGTCTTTGTTGTTGAAGAAGTTTAGTTATGAAATATGATTATAAATAATAAATCCTAACTATGCTGCAGGGCTTCAATCAGAGTGAAAGGTATCTCTTGAACCCTAACTGTTTGACAGAAATTGTGATTCAGGCCAAAATTTGGATACTCAATTTGGGGACATCACAAATGAATTTTCCTTTAGAAAACTCCATATCCCTCACTTTCTTTATGGTATCCTGAAATGTAGAAGGATCAAAAGCTTTTGTCCATCCTCAAAAAGGTTCTATCAATCCTTCAATAAAGAGATCAACGAGTCTTCTTTTTTGAGACCTCGGTCACCAATATTGATAATTTGTGAAATACTGGAACATAGCTGTCCATTGAGCCACTCTGCTTCAATTGTGCTACTCCTAGAAATGCGCTCTGGATCTTTTTTCAAATCTATCTATCGATCTTTTAGTAAAATAAGCATAAGGGTGATTGTCATCATGACCCAAGGTGACCATTTTGTGATACACAACTCGTGAGATGGTTTGGATCATATGATCAAGCTGAAAGTATGTATCTAATTTCCGCACTCATGCCTGAGTAGTACATTTATTTGAACTATCAAAAGTGGGGATGGATAACTTTCCCACTCTATGTTGTAACTCCTGGTTTTGGCCCCTTTCTCTTTTGGGTCTTTCTCTCATTTTGAGTTGGCAGAAGTCAACTAATGACATAGCAGCCTGAAATTCATCTCCCAAAAATTACTATAAATGCAGATAATCCACAAATCCTTCATTTTCATTTGGCTGCCCTTCATTACCAGTTGGCTGTTCAACCAAAAATGTGGGAATTAATGGTGTAGAAATTGTATTACTAGTTGCTCTAGTGTTGTTTCGATTATTACCACTTTTGCTACCTTCCCCGTGAATGCCATTATTGTTTTGTTCAACTTTGTTTATGTTCATGTTTTGCATCATTTGTGTTAACAACTGAGCCATTTGCTGCTGTCCTCTAGCCAAATCATTCAAAGTCTGCTGCATGCTGTTACCTTCCCGAGAATCCCTTCTCTCAGCCATGACTTCTTTAACCTGTCTCTCAACTAAAAAATCACTTTTGTATTACCAGGAGGATTCAGAGGTCTTCGTCACAAATAATACCTGTACACTCCTTCACCTGGCTGTAAAGAGTATGTTTAGTTTTTGCTTGAGTTGTTTGTTTAGTGTTTAACAAAAATGCTTTTGACTAGCCCGGAACAGCTTCTTGTAATTTACTTCTCGTTTCTAACTCATCCAGTGTATGACAATTGAGTCATTGACCATTATGCAAGCATAAGGAAATTACATAAACATTCAGAGGCTTGAATTCAGCATTTAGCATCCATTTCCCTTACAATATTTACAGGTTATATCAAAAGTTGAAACAAAACTGGTTAATGATTCTCTAATCTCAGATTTGAAGCTTAATCGCATCTCGAAATCTCCCTTCTCTAACTTCAATCAGCATTTTAATTGGATTCAGAATATTAGGAGCTGGGTCCTGTTAATAACTCCTCAAGTATATGTTGGTATCTTTGTATAGTGCTGTAGCACTACAAGCAATTGACCTGTTTGAATATAGACTGATTATACGGGAGAATAATTTCCTGTAGTAGTCTGGACTCTGGATATTGAATTTGTATTATGTTCTGATCAGCAGAGGACATGTGTAGCTCAGAATGGACTTTTCATCAATTTGTAATCTGGTTATACTGTTACAGGCTTCCTATATGTTTGGGTAGTCCTAAAAAGGTCTGTGATGTGTTATTTAATCACCAGTTCAGCTGTATGCGCGCCCAGTTACCCAAACTGCAGTCTCATTCCTTTTCAAACAGTCACTTCCACACCAAGTAAGTTGTTCAGGATCTGGCTGCAGGTTTTATCAAAGTTATTAAATCACATATAATCCTTTAACCCAAGAAATTCTCCCTATGAAGGAGTTGCTGCCTCTAGAAAACCTTATATCCTATTATGGGGCATACACTGCACATTCGGAGCCCTCACAACTCTTATTACTCATTTAGTGGGTGTACTTTTGTTATGTTTACTAAATGAGGTGCAACTGGCACTTCAACTCAGTTCCTATACATTCTTTCACACACTATATACCCATGACTCCCTTACGGAATAACTCTTACCTAAATAGGAGTCTCAAAACCTCTTGCTTCCTTGCGATCCTTCTTTAAATTCCAACCTATGTTACCCCGAGTTTCTGGGACGATGGGACGGGGGTACGGGGTAACGGGTTTCCGGTACGTTTTTTTTAATCCGGAGCAGGGGATGGCTATATATATATATATATAGATATATGGAAATCTGAAATTTCAAATGTATTCATGAATTATATAACATTGTAACATTCATCATAGCAACATAATAACATTTATTAATCTAAAGTCATTAAATCAATGATCATTCATCGAATCATCATAGAATATAGCAGTAAATGAATCAAATGAGAGTTCAAATTTTAATTTCATACATTCATAGATATAATTCATTGAAACGGCCAAAAACTTCCAAACAGCAGCAGCAACAACTAAGTCTCAATTTGCCAAAGTCTCAATCTGTTCACAACTTCACATTCTATTTTCTAACAGCATACTCGGGCATATCTCTGATTAAAACTTAAAAAAGTTCATCTTTTTGGTACTAAACAATAAATATCAATATACTTGGGCTAGTAATACACAACCCTGCAAAGTGCAAACCCAACAATGAAACACCCACTCATGCGACAGTGAACCAGGTCAATAGAGAAGAAATAAATTTTCACAAGACAATGAAATAATGGAATGCCTTAGGCTTAGTTTAGTCAAGGCAAATAACAACATGAACACACATTTTAATAATATTGAAACATTTTAGGGTTGCGTTGAGGTCCACGCATGGTTAAAAAAATTGCAAATATTTTATAAATTTATCTTTTTTTGCCTACTGTTGCCGGAAATGGCTGACAGTCCCTGGGATGGCTGGGGACGTTTTTGGCTGCCCCCAGCCGTCCCGGGGACGGTCAACAGTTTCCGAAACTTATGTTGACTGTTTCCGAGTTTCCGGGACGGTTTCCAAATTTTTTGCATGACCGGGGAGGGCTTGGAAATGTTTTTGGCCATCTTCAAGTCCCCAAAACGGTTTCCGTTTCTGGTACTTGGACATTTAGGGTGGAAACTCGTTTCCAGGTAACACTGATTCCAACGATGCTACTAAACAGGCTGCGATTGGGATTGATGAGCACCAAGACTATACAAATAATATTCAATATCCTCATTCAGACAATGATCAAAGGAGCGTAAGAGTTTTAACCATTGTTGTAGGGAGATGAGTCTTCAACCCCTTGGAATGCGTCCCAGGGATTGGGACACATTCCAGTACTAGAGACTCCTGTGGAGACGTCTGCTTGCAGGAGATGTCCTGTCAACATTTGCCTACTTTTTCATTTTAAAAACAAAAATAAAACCTAAAAAGACATGAGTTTTCATATGAAAAGAAAAGGAAATCGAAAAACTGGAAAATGTCGTGATATTTTAGTTTTAATGTAGCAAATTTATAAATTTATAAATTATATTGAAAAAATAGTGGTGTTTCCAAGTATTCTTGTATCCTATCACCCCTACCAGTCTCCCGTACCAGTACCAATATTGGTCTCTTGGTAATCATGGTTTTAACATAAAATGACTAGCACGATAAAGATCTAATCCCTGCTTACAAATTTATATTTTGCTTGCAAAATTTTTCGGAAAAATTGTTGCTTGTAGAGCCTCAAAAGATATGATTTTGTAGCACAATCCCTTATTTCTTCAAATATTTAGTTCAACTGTGAATCTTATGTAAATCTGCCATACATTGACTGGGGATAATCTCTTCCCCAAAATCAATCTTTTCCACAGGGCTTTTGTCCTAGGGCTTTAGAAAACTGCTTAACTTCCCCACCTGTGTTTCAAGAAAATATCAGAAGCCAACAAAAAATCTAGAATAATGGGAATGATTCCTCAACCTCCTTTTTTAAAATGGTGAAACCTCCTTTTAGGGATCTTTCTAGAAGTTATATTTTTAACCATTTAATAACATTCTAGGAAAATCATATATTAGCTCTTTATAAAGTGATTTTATTTTTATTTACTTTTGAACCATAAGAACCACTTTATGATTAAAATTAATTGTATTTATGCACAACCACCAAGTTGTGGAAAATACTAAAGTAAGCTAATTATGAATTTTGGACTTGTCAAAACAACCTTAAACTCGTAGGACATCAATCTTGATGAAGATTGGCGCTTTCCAAAAATAGCAGACTTCTCCAAGAAATGTGGAATATTCCCAATCAATTTAAACTGCAATTGGAAAGTAACATGAGACTCACATTGATTTCTTGAATTCACTGCCACTATTGAATTCTAAGGTTGGCACTTTCCAAGAAAGTTGGAGTTTCCAAAGATACTGGAAAGGCTACAGAAAATGAGACAGTACACTAAACTTCTGTTGGTGTGGTTACAGGCTTCCAAAAAGTTGGAAATGGGAAGAAAATAACAAGGGGATAAGGGTGTGGCTTCCATCACATCTTGATGGGGGGTTCTAGGCTCAAAAACAACTTACATGGGTTTTAAAACAAGTCTCAGGGAATGTCCCTAAATGTGTGTGCAATATAGAGTGAAAAGTGTGAAGTACGCAATTACAACTATGTAGATATTTGTTGATTGATTGTTGGCTCTAGCAAAGGTGGAAAATATGGCACAAGTGTTCCACATTGAGTATTGGAAGGTGATCTAAGTAGAATGATGGATTAGGAACAAACGTGCTATCTCCAACTCCAGCAATGTGGCGTAAGGATCATAGTGCAAGGGTTTGATTTCTGTGTAGTTTTTTATCCACATTGGATAAGTCTATTGTAATCTTATATAGCGATGCTTCTGTTTCTTTTTTCATTAAGTTGAACGAATATCTTCATAATCTTTTTGTGCTCTATTTTTTCTAATAGCATCCCCAATCAACTGAGTCCCAACTTAACAACATGAATTCCAAAAGTACATGAATCAGAATAGTACATTCCAAGAACATCAAGTCACACGTACATATCAGCAACACATAAGGTGTCAATTCATAATCAACATACGTTAAACCAGGAAGGTATTTCATCTTCTATTAGCCCCCGTAAGATCACTGCTACACTCCTAAATTGTGATTTTTTTAATGATTGCAATATGTTTACAAATATTCCGCTCATAAAAAAATCAACATGAGACTAATATAAGCTCTTTGCAAGCACTAATGTTAGACCAGTATTAGCTTCTTTGAGGTTTCCAGACCAAGAGTCACAATTTAGACATCTCCTTCAGATGTCACAACCATACTAGAAGTCAATAATAGAAGACTAAGATTCACAAGTTTGAATTCCATATTAGATATCCCTTTGGGAATTGGAATTTGGTTTTCACAATGAGAACCCAATGCCTTAACCAAATGAGCCAACCCCTTGGACTACAGTGTTATTTTGGATTCAAGTACCTACACAACCACAAATTTGTTCTTTATTGGCAGCATCCATCCAAAAAAAAATGACCAGAGTTAATATCAATAATAAGTGTTAGATCAATGATATCGCCACCATAAAATGAAATGCAGTAATAAGCATTAATAACCAAATCCATCAGAGTAAATGATTCCCAGATTTTGGGGATATCAGAGTGAGCTGAGAGAACTGGCTCATCATCTCTGCATGTTGCTTCTCTAGAGCCACCTTGAGCAACATTGTGAAGGGATCTGAGGAGTCAACTTGTTCTTTAGGATCTATCTGTGGTTGTTTGACGAATCTTGAGTTTTCTAGGTTCCTCTACCACTCTAAGCTGCAATTTTACCTGTAGGTGGACAGAATTAGTGATGACTTACATTGCGAAGACACTAAGCAACCTCCTCCTTTGGAACAAATCTAGATTTCCTGCTTTCCAAACAAACCACATGGCTAGGCTTAATTTTTTAAAATCTTCGAAAGATGCTTATTGAAAAGAAATAATAACTTTGTGAAGACACTAAGCAACCTTATCCTTTGGAGCAAATCTAGATTTCCTGCTTTCCAAATAAACCACAAAATTTCATTTGACATGATTAGGCATAAAGTTTTAAAAAGCTTCAAAACATGTTTATCACAACTAATCACGCTAAGCAAATTATTTAACCAAGAAATCTCTTCTTTTTTGTCAATTAAAAGTTTGCCTAAGCAGCTCTAATTTTTTTCCTAGCCGACTTGCATAAGGACATGTGAACACAGACAATAGACTCACAAAAGTACAGAAAGAGAAGGGCCCACATTGTAACCACCACAAGCAAGAGTAAAGCTTACAAGCTTGTAGTGCAAAAGAGGCTACCTAAAGCAAGAATTTTAGGCTCTGAAGACCAAATAATACTGATCCTTTTTATCTAATTTCTGAACGAACAAACAATATATCAATTAAGACTCCAAAAAATAGGACAAGAGAGAGAACTTGTCATTATTTATTAGAAATTTAAAGTAAATGAAACCCTTAATCCATCTAATATTGACCCATATCTTAGCATCGGGATCCAATCTAATGCATGAAGGGAAATGTTGACAAACAGCTTTAGGGGATAGAATATTTTCATCTTTGAAAAGTTGATATGTTCTACTTAGATGATCCCAAGTAGTCAAATAACCATAATAGAAAATATCAGAGGTGGTATTTATTAATTTAACAAACCAATCCCTTGTTGAGAAACTGCTAATGGCAGCCAAAGATATTTGCAGGCAAGATTTGACCAAAGTAATATAAAATCCCGTTGATAATGGACACCATATCAAGAGAACACATCACCACTGACCCATAGTAGAACCATTTGACAGATTTGTAGGACCTCTAATTAGAACCAAAGATGCTTGAGCTTATTGACTTAATTGATAATGTGTCAAACAAACCATCAATTGGATGCACACTTTTCTAATCACTCGTCTTTAGGAACACCAATGGTGATACTGTATCTAATAAGTACTTTGCAAGGCTCATTGCCTTAAAGGATCTTTGAAGCAATTTTATAGCTAATTATACCCCATTGTTTTTAAGTTGCTTAAGATGAATCTGATATAGCTTGGTTTACAATATATATTCCAAGCAACAATACGTCTCTTGATCACAAAATTCTTTAATCAATTTATACAACTTTTTCACCCCTAGGGCTACCAAACAACTAACATGAAGCATAGTAGTTAGATTTGGAAGAAATGACCTTTTGGCAAACTTTTAATCTTTGATCAATAGAGAGAAAATGCACATGCCATTGACCCACTTTACTCAATATCTTATCAAGAATCTATGACCATGTCTTTGAAGGAGGGAGCTAAATTGAAGGAAATCTCTATGGACCTTGTTATCAGACTTAGGTCAGGACCAACCCAAATCAGGAATCATATCAGGACACGCATCATTCTGTCCAACAAGGTGAAACAGTAAACTTAAAGCTGGAGGGAAAACGTTAATTCCTAAACCATCAATTCAAGTCCATAAAATTATTCATCTTCACCCCAAGAAACAGAGGAGTATTATCAAATATTTTTTGCTCAATCAAACTACAATTATTAGGCAAACTTATCCCTTTAACAAGAGGCCCAAGAAATAGTATGAAATTTGAAAAGGTAATGATGAAACTTTGCTGCAATCACAATCAAAAAGGGGACCAAAGGGCACTCCTCTTTAATAGGCCCCTTCCTAGTGTGATGCACTATGGGATTACAATTTTTATATTAATGAAAGAATAGTTAGTGGTTCACAAGACACAACACTTGCTTAAGTTTTTGCAAAAAGTGTTGTAAAATAAGTGACTCAATTGTTAGGGAAACTCCATAGTTAAGTGCGTTTGAGTTGGGCTAGCATTAGGAAGGGCGACCAAGAAATTCCTGGCGTTTCATGCCTTTGAGCATCACCTAGATGCAATGAGTGCCAAGTGGACCATTCATATTCATGATAGAAGTGTTCTTGTGAACCACTACTCATGAAATATGAGTTGATGTAGATTGGCTTGAGATTACATACCTGAATTCAAAAATCATCAAATAGTTTGATGCAGTGGAAACACCACTTGTACATGAGCTTTTAATCTGTTGTAATTTAATAAACCTGTGCTAGATTCCAACAACTGAGATTGAGTTTTTTTATTTGGTGAAGGGCATCTTTTTGAAATTAATAACAAAAGAACTTTGGTTTGTTGACAAAAGTGACCAAGTCTGCAGCTCTGTTTACTCCCATAGGTTAGATTATGCTTTCTGATTCATGGCTAGTGTAACGTATGTATCATTGTATTTCATCTTGTTATCCTTATATGGAAAGCAAATGTTCACTCAAGCTTGTAATATAATGTAACAGGCTGGGTGAAAGAGTACATTTAAAACTAAAAACATGGTGTTGGGGAATATAAATAAGAAAAATATCTAAATACAAATCTCAATGATATTTCAAAAATCTAGTGCTAGTACAAGATACTATCATGGATTATCTCTCTTTCCAATTTGAATCAATTGATAAAGCTTCTGTTCACATAAATATCTTAAGCCTTGCTATTAATAGCTCCTCATTTAACTGCCTGTTTTAGCTCTGATAAGAAAATTTACAACACATGATAACTGGTAAACTATCATGCAAAAATGAGAAAAATGCATGTGCATAATTTATTATATTAGTTCCATTCACTTATATTAACCAGTTTTTAGCACTTGAAAAACAGTAATTTGATATAAGATATTTGAGAAGCTCATAGAGGAAGTACCTGATTATCAAGGGACACTTCTCTAAGATCTATAGAGACGCTAAGAAACGTTGTTTAGGGACACCTCTAAATGTGAGATAAGTACCAGGTATTACTGGGTAACTCCAGTTTTTTGTCAAGTAACTTACTGTTTTCTCACATTCCGAGTTATAATTTTTTTGGCATTATTTTTATTGTGCAAAATATATCTGAGTATCATTCGGCAAACATGGTATTTGGAAGAATGTTATCGTTTATTTTATTGGGCATTACCAAATATATCAAGCCTAATAAGCAATATTGCTAGTTATATATGCAATTGTATTTTTTCTGAAAATGATACTATATTTTGCAGATTTGTGGAGATATTCACGGCCAATTTTATGATATGAAAGAGCTATTCAAAGTAGGGGGGGATTGTCCTCAGACCAATTACTTGTTCCTTGGTGATTTTGTTGATAGAGGCTTTTACTCTGTGGAAACATTTTTGCTGCTGCTTGCACTGAAGGTATTTTAGATTATTGTTTTTTAATGTAACAGCCTTGGCGTCATGGTTGTTTTTCATTTTGTACTGAAATTAGTTATCAAATACTCATCTTCACTTATAAGTGTCAGTATTAATATGTTAAAACTGCAGTAATTTTTAAAGATATGGGTGGTTAGAGAAACCAACCAAATTCCACATGAAATGTCAGGAGACATTTGGCTCAACATAATGATTTATGTAAGAATATTTTTGTTCATGGCAAAGCCTGGGTGAGGTTATCCTTAAGGTGTTCTGTGGTAAACTTGAACTACATTCTTAAGATTTATAAAATATCCACTCTCTAATGTATCTCATGCCCTTTCCACACCAATTTCTTTTACACACCAATTTCTCATTGTGTACACTAGAATTCTGAGCAGCCTTATTGTGATAAAAGGAGATTTACAATGTTCATAAAATTAGCCTAAATCCACTTTAACATTGATCTAATATGTTATATGTTCCAAGAAGTATCTAAAAGGTTAGAGGTTCCAATAATTATAGCAAACTGTAGCAAATATAATTTGATCGGCACCTTGAAGTCTTTTGGAAACCTATTTGCATATATCAGCTCTTTAGTAAAATAGGGTTGGCAGCTTAAGTCTTAATGATATTAGAATATTGTAATGTTTCTTTAATGGTCATCTTAGTTATTCTTTAGTTTATTAAGTAGTTTCTATTTTTCGTCTTTAGTACACGATTGTTTCTTTTAGAAACCGTCTTTGTAAAATCTATACAAAGAGCTTTCATCTCCTTTGTTTAATACAACATCGATTTACCATAACATGGTATCAGACCAGGTCAATGGGATTTCATAAAATTTGGTGAATTTTTTAAGAAAAATTCAAGCCTCTTCTGATCTGGAATTTTTTTCCAAAAATTTGTTTTCGATTTTAAAAAATAAAAATCGTTGGAGGTATTTTATGAAAATTTTGTGGTTCATCTTCAAAGATTTTTGCTGAAAATTGTGAGCCTGGTCAAGGGTTTTGATCATGCGATTTCCTAGTTTGAGCAAAAGTCTTTTGATTTTTTAGGGTTGCATGTACTTGCATGTGCTTTTTGTGAGTTGCATGTTGCTTGCATATGCTGTTTACCACGCGAAGTCTCGTGTTTTGCTGCATGAAGGTTTCTCTGATGGGTTTTCATAAATTTTTCCCCAAAAAAATTTCTGATGAGTTTTCATAATTTTTTCCCTTAAATTTTTTTTTGATGGGTTTTCTTAATATTTTCCCTTAAATTATTTTTGATGGGTTTTCATAATTTTTTTCCCTTTGAAAAATTTCTGATGGTTTTTAATAATTTTGTCCCTTGAAAAAAAATAATTTTGGGTTTATATAATTTTTTCCTAAAAAATTGAAGGTTTGCTCTTGTCAAGGAGTGCTCTCTAGTTTCTAGAAAGGTTTTACCGTTTTTTCCTTAAAAATGATGTTTTGTATGCTGTTCCATGTCTCGGATTTTGTGCCAGCTATTTGTTTGGTTTTTCGATTTTATCCTTGGAAATCATTTCTCGATTTTGTAATTCGCAAAGTTGCGTGGGATTCCTTTGTGGGTTTTAATCCTAATATTGGGTTTGGTGATTATTCCTAAAAAATATGACTTTTTGCAATCTGTTTTGGGGCGTCGTGGTCTTGTACAAAAATTTGGAGAGTTTGCCGATTTTTCCTCTAAATCTTGGCAATTGTTCTCAGTGTGTGTCTCTGGCTACAGAGAGGGACAACTCTGATCTCCAACATTAGGTTGGACGTTTTGTGATGATTTCTGGTCAGAAGTTTTGTAGATGCTGGGAGGGTTAGTGGCAGACTCATCTCAGTGGCAGAGTCCGTGGTAGGCTCTTGTCTCTTGTTGCAGAGCATTTTGAAGAAGGGCGCAACCTTCTCTATTTATTCGGGATGGATTTTAGCTACTCTTGGTCATTAACATTCTGTAGATCCAGGGAGGGTCTCAGCAACAACATAATGTTCTGAAGAATTTATGACCGCAAGACTTGTATAGGCTTCTGCAGGGTAGTTAGACGATGACCATTAAGGGAGTGTATTAGAATATTGTAATGTTTCTTTAATGGTCATCTTAGTTGGTCTTTAGTTTATTAGGTAGTTTCTATTTTCGTCTTTAGTTCACGATTGGTTCTTTTAGAAACACTGTCTTTGTAAATCTATATAGGGAGCCTTTTCATCTCCTTTGTTTAATACAACATCGATTTACCATAACAGTCGATACTTCTTAGTGTATATTGGGTCTAGCTAAATTGTGGACTTGTTTCAGTTCACCTACATTGATATGTTGTGGATAATAATAGATTTGCTTTCATTTTTTGATTTGTTATAGCTAAAGAAAACAAATGAAAACTCCATGACAAGTTCTTGTATAAAATACTCATTTATTTTGCATTTATTTTCTTTGATGACATGGACCTTATCGTTGCAGACTATTTGCAAAAAAGCCATTAGACAAAGGATCCTTATTCAATTAGAAGCATTATAGTTTCACAACAAGATAATTACATGATATATGACAGAAACAGTCACTAGAAGTATGTAACGTCCCCAAATTAGGAGAACCCAAATTTTGCCCTAGATTATAGTTTCTATATAGAAGCAAGTAGGGGTTTTAGGGTACCTTTTTGTTTTATTTGAAATCCTGCAAGCAAGTTAGAAACATTATAATTCATAATGAGACATTCTTGAGTTAGAAATAAACATATATCTTCTGTTATTGTTTGATCAGATTTATATGATGATATTTTTAAATTTTATTTACTGTTTGTGAAGATGTGAATATATAATCAGTATTGATCGAGCTCAGCACAATTCGATGATCTTAATAGATCATTGTTTCAATTCAAATGATGTATTTAATAATATCAATCTATTGTGAATTAATATCGATATGCTGTGAAGCAATATCGATCTGATGTTGCTCAAATCGATGAGACAAGTTTATCGAATGCTGAGTACTAATGTTGCTCTGCACTTAATGATTTCTGTACATTGCAAAGTATTGGTTCGGCCTCTCGTATATATAAGAGTGCAAGAGACATGTCTTGCGTATAGACATGTCGCTACGTGAAACTACATGTTTCATGTAGAGACATGTTTCTACATGAGACATGTCTTTCTCAATGACAAATGCCGTTCGATATTAACAAGTCTTCAATGATCATTAACAAATACATGATCGATATATCTGCTGCAATATTCATAATTAATATCGATACAATATTATTGATACACTCAGCAGTAGTATGATTAATAATCATTGCAATATAGTCGATTATGTATTTATATTTAATAATACAACTATTATTAAATATATATACATGATTGATGATTATTAAGTCACTGATTATTAATCATGCACAGTAGAGATTAATCATGATAACCGTAATCATAGCAGATAATCAGATCACTACTATATTGTAAAGAATAGAGATCACATGTTCAAGACCGACAGGCCACTTATCCATTTGATTACATCGGTTAGAGTAATCCGACTGAAGCTATATATCTCTAACATCTTCACTCTTTTCTTTCATGTTATTAGCTAGGAATAATAACGTAACTGTCAAATGTGGCCCGCAGAGATGGATCCGTCATCTTCCGAGTTCCCCTGCCAAATATGGTGACATTCACACCATGGAGAGGACAACCGCTTGCAAACACCTTCTGTTGACTTGCAAACACAAATTACACAAGACTTCATCTTGAATTACAACGTTTGACATCAGAGAGTATTCTGCATGAAGGATACAATATACAAGCTCCAAGAGATGCTTTTTCTATAGAGAAAATTTACATTTATATCAAATATAATTCATGTGCAAATCTTCCACACAAATGACCCCTGTTGCAATCTGCAATGTTGCACATGTCCCATGACAAGAAAAGGGAACAAAGTTTGTTACCTTGTGCTGATCTGTTCAACTCATGATTACATGCAAAAAATCTGTTGGCAATTAGGGCTTAAAGATGAGGAACAAAACAAGGTATTTCCATGTGTTGAAAATTATGATCAGATTTGTTATATGTATATTTTAATTTTATTTTCAACCTTTATCTTCTAAGTCCTTGTCTTATCACAGCAATTACTATATTGAATATACCTGTTTATAGATATCACAATTAAATCATAAGAATTAATGTCTGCTTTTATAATCTATATGCAAGGTCTGGTTGATGGTACAGACTGTACCCGTACAATAGAGAGTGCTAATATTAATCACCGAATAGTTGGTATTCACTTGAGACTGAATATGTTATGCGTCGCTGTGTTTTACCACCTATCGGTCGCAGCATATAAATATGTGAAGGAAGAAAGGCGTGGAGACGTGTCCACGATGGAGCATGACTCTACGTGGAGTCATGTTCCATCGTGGACATGACTCCACAATTTACTAATGCCATTCGTTCCATTAATCAATCGACTATTTAGTCGATAGTTTACAACCCAATAATGCTTTGGATAGTCGGGTTATATTATTTCATCAATGTTAATATGTTTAATGATAATTTAAAGTATATATATAATACTTTCTTATCATATTCATGTGATATAAACATATTAACTTCATAGTATAATTAATAATATAATCATATTTATAATCTCATTTATATATATATATATGTAATTATATAATAAAGAATCATTCTTTATTATATACATATATATTCACATGACTAATTACATTATTAATTTGATAATCTATCTCATAGACTTTATTGGACTGAAGCTACAAAAACATCAACACTCCCTCTTAGCTAGGGAGGATTGTTAATGTTTGGTAGCTAGATCGGATTCTAGCCTCACATTATTTTAATTAGGAGAATTAAAATAATGTATGAATTAATTTAAATACATTAATTATTTAATTAAGGAGAATTAAATAATATATGTAATTGGAGAATTAAATAATATTATCTATGGATGGATTAATTATTTATTTAATTGGGAGAATTAAATAAATAATCTATTGTGAGATTAATTATTTAATTGGAAAGTTAAATAATTTATTGTTTTAATTAGGAGAATTAAAATAATGAATTAATTATTTAATTGGAGAATTAAATAATATATTGTGAGTTTAAATTATTTAATTGGAGAATTAAATAACTTATTATTTAATTAGAGAATTAAATAATATAGAGATTAAATTATTTTATTGGAGAATTAAATAATTTATTTATGGTAGTTATTTTAATTAGAGAATTAAAATAATATAAGTTGAATTAATAATGGGCTGGGCCCAATTATGGCGTCAATATAATTGAAAGGTTTTATTGTAATTTCAAGGTCGGCCTTGGAGGCAAACCTTGCATTGTAATTGTTCTACCTCATACATATGAGAATTTGATTATTGTAAATACATACATAACAGAGGCGATCTGATTCAAGATATGCAAACTATACCATTCATGAGTCAGCGAATTCTTCAAGCAAGCAATCTGATGATTGATCTAATCCAAAACAGCGTACACAAGTCTAATCCAAGGCAACGACTTTATGATCTGAGTATCATATTGGACAATGAATTCATGGTTGCAACTTCATTATGTGTAGCAGGGAATATATATAGGACTGAGATACTGAGATCTGGTCTAATTCATCCACATCTGGGCGTGCATACAATATATATTCAGACTGCAATATATACACATCTGGGCGTGCATACACAACAAATATTAAAGTCAGCATTCATATACTGTGATGAGTTATAATACATCTGACATTTCAGATCTGATTCATATCTAGGATTGAACAGTTATCATCATTCTGATCTAGGGCAGCAATCTAAGAAACAAATTTGAGGTCTACTTCATTGCTAATACTTCCTTGAATGGAGATATATTTTGATTTGCTTCGTTGATCTACGATCCTCAACAAATCATCAAACTGTGAGTTGTGTAATTTAATCTTGAAGGGCAATAACAGATAATCTATTTGATGCTGTGTTTTTTCTCCTCCTACCAGGAGGTTTTCCCAGGGTAATTGTGTTGAGTCTCTTGTGTTTTTCATTTGATTTGTTTTAATTTACCATTCTGATTTTTGCTTTAACATCTGATCACATAAAATTAACAAGGATAATGACTATAGTAACACAAAATATGAAAAGAGATATTACCTCACTGTAATATCAAACTGAAATGGCATGTTCTCAAATATCATAGATATCCACCATAATGATATTGTCTCATGATATCAAGAGTAATGGCCTACAAATATCAAGTCTCATGATATTCACCAAGTACTCAGAGTAATGGCCTACAAATATCGAGTCTCATGATATTCACCAAGTACTCACAATGTCCGTAAGGTATGTGCACAAGTATCACCCATGTGATACCTACCATAGGGACATCATATTCATGGTTTGTTTACGGATGTTAATCCACTATGACATATCTATACAATGCAACTTGAGGATATCAATCTCTCAGTTGATATTGATTTATAAGATATAATCTATCATGACTTGCTTAGATATCAACCATATAATATCCATCATGATAGAAGGTTGAGTTATTGTAAGATTGTCACCTTGCAATAACTGCCAGAAGTTCAAGTGATAATCATATAGAAGTCGTCACTTAATGATATACACAGGGCCCATAAAGTCATGAAATAACACTCATGATAAAATGGAAATTTTTTATTAGTACAATGATCAAAGATGCTGAGACTTATTTTTAGTAATTACAACCATACCAAGTTTACCTTTGAAGTATTCTACCTTCGTTTTCGCAAGAGGTTTGGTGAGGATGTCTGCTGTCTGGTCATCTGTACTGACATACGTCAACTCAACTACATTTTTCTCCACCATGTCTCTAATGTAGTGATAAGGTATCTCAATGTGTTTGGATCTGTTATGAAATACTAGATTCAAGGAGATTTTTATGCAACTTTGGTTGTTACAATGAATGATGGTAGGATCTAGTGATTTCCCAAATAATCCAACTAAAAGTTTTCTCAACCATACCACTTCTCGTGCTCCCATAGATGCTGCAATATACTCTGCTTCTGTGGAGCTCTGAGCCACTGAAGATTGCTTTCTACTGAACCAGGATATCATAGCTGATCCTAAACTGAAGCAACATCTTGAGGTGCTTTTCCGATCCACAATATTTCCAGCCCAATCTGAATTAGTGTACCCATGCAAGTTAAGGTCTACATCTTTATATCTTAAGCCATATTTGATTGTGCCACAAAGATACCTTAAGATGTGTTTTGTTGCTACCAAGTGTAATTGCTTTGGTTCACACATGAACTGACTAAGTGCATTCGCTGCATAACAAATATTTGGTCTAGTGTTTACCAAGTACATCAGAGATCCAATTATTTGTCTGTAGAGAGTAGGATTTGTAGTCTCTGATTCAACAACTGCTCCTTTTAGTTTGTGTAGATTTGTCTCTATCGGAGTAGACAGACTTGCAATCCATCATGCCAAATCTTTTTAGGATGTCAATAGTATACTTCCCTTGATTTAGAATAATGTCATTTGTCTGCTGCCATACTTCTAAACCTAGGAAGTAGTGAAGAATTCCTAAATCTTTCATGTCAAATTCAGATGCAAGATCTTGTTTGCACTTAGTGATGAGTTGATCTTCTCCTGTGATTAACAAATCATCAACATAAAGAATCAGAATCAACATATCTCCATTTATTACCTTGAAGTAGAGATTTGGGTCTGCATCATTTTTGGAGAAACCAAGTTTTGATAGATAATGATCTATCCTTTCATACCAAGCTCGAGGAGCTTGTTTGAGATCATATAGTGCTTTCTTCAATCTGCAGACATGGGACTATTTCTCATGCACTACAAGTCCTTCAGGTTGTTCTAAGCATAGTTGAAAAAATCGGACTCGGCAATAACTCGGCCAACCCAATTTTTTTGAAAAACTCAGACTCGCCGAAAACTTGGCGTAAAAATCGGCAATAAATCGACACTTTTATCGAACATTTGAAAATATGTAATTATCTAAAAATATTCTTAAAAAAACACACATATACACAAAATGCTATAGATAAGTAATTCTGCATTTGTCCATATAGATTTAAAATTTTAAATATATAAATAATAAATCCATTAAAGTACCAAAATAATTTAACATTTTTAATACATATGAAATAATATTATAAAATAGAATAGATTTAAAATAAAATGATAGAGATTTATTATTTATTAAAATAAAATAATATTATATTAAATTTAAAAATTAATATAAGTATATTACATATATTAATTATAATTATTAAAAAGAAAACTATATTATAACTTTTTAATACATTATAGTACTTTAAAACACTATAATATAAATGTATTTAAAATCTTGATATTTTTATTCATAAATGTACAAATAATAAATATGTTAAATATTATATATTAAATGTAAAATATATTTTAAGCTCCCGATGGAGTTTGGCATTCATGGTGAGCTTATAATATATTATTATTCATTTAATCTCTCACTTTATAATATAATCTATTATTATAATTTGTCAAGTTATAATATGGTGTTAAGGTTTGAAATTCTAGTTCGGAAGGCATTATTCGACGGTTTTCATTAGATTGACGAATTCTTCTAGTGCGACGTTAGCAGAGATTCATTTCCAGTGCCTTTCATCAGGTCTGCAGGGTGAGACTTATTCATTTCTGCCCAAATTCGTGCCCATTCCTCCAGATACAAAGTCACGTTTTTGGCGCGTTTTTGAAACACAAAAACCCTAAAACCTTTTGGTGCAGGTATGTTGCCGAGATTTTCGTAGAGATCGCACATTTTTCGCGATTTTTTGAATAAAATATGCCGCGCGAAAATTAAAATATCGCCTGCGATATTTTCGGCGATTATATCTTTCGGCGTTATGACTCGCGATATATCGCAATACACACGATAGAATCGCGCGATTTTCATCTATGGTTCTAGGTATACTTTGTCTTCAATCACACCATATAGGAAGGCAGTCTTTACATCCATTTGATGAATTTTCCATCCTTTAGATGCAGCAATAACATTTATAGCCCTGACTAAGGTATACGTGGCAACTGGAGCAAATGTTTCTTCATAGTTAATACCTTCTTTCTGAGAGATGCCTCTTGCAACAAACCTAGCCTTGTATTTTTCAATGCTTCCATCTGCTACATGTTTGATTTAAAATAACCACTTTGAGGAGACAACTGATTTGTCTTTGGGTCTAGGTACAATATCCCAGACATCATTCTTGAGAATGGATTTATACTCTTCTGTCATGGCATCTTTCCAAGTTTGATGTTGAAGAGCTTCCTCTACATTTGAAGGCTCTGGATTTATAAGTTCACTCATGAGTGCAACATAGCTGGAAAATCTATTTGGTATTTTGCTTTCTCTGAAAGTTCCTGGAGGGGCTGCATATTTTCCTGCTTCTTCAATCATCTTCCTAGCCCATAGAGGTCTTTTCTTATTTACTTTAGATTCATCAGAGGTATCCATGGGTTCAATGAAATTATTGTCTTCTATGATTCCTTGAGTCTCCCTTTGAATCTCAGGAGAGGGATCTCTTTGATGATCTTCACCATTTATTTCATTTTCATCCTTGGATCTTTTAAATGCAACATCTTCTTCAAATGTCACATCTCTGCTTACTTCAATGTGTGTTTGTCCTGGAATGTAAACTCTATAGGCTTTAGAGGTTTCACTATACTTGACAAGAATTCCCTTTTTCCCAGAGGGTTCGAATTTAGATCTTTTCTCTTTAGGAATGTGAATGTAAACAAGACAACCAAATATTCTCAGGTGACTTATATTGGGTTTAATTCCAGTGAATGTGGTGCAGAGGGTTATAGTGGTTTGACTTAAAACCATTTATGTTTGGTCTTCTAAGGTGTTCTTCACCCAATGACCCCAAGTGCCCAAATGCCTTCAACCTATCAATCTGACTTCCCCCACTCCCTTACTGTCCCTGAGGGTTCAAGGTTGTTAAGAAATGTAGATCTGAAGATAATGTATAAACTAATATGTAGTAGAATGCAATTGCCTTGGTGATTGATTGATTCTACAAAAATATATTTGTATTTATATATAGAATCTATAATGAATAGTTGTGACTATTCATTATAGAGAGATGTGGCTGTTGATACTAAATGAAGTGACTGTTCATTATGCATATCATTTATTAATAACTAATATATATATATATATATATGAGTTCGTTCCAATATATATTTATCAGAGAAATATATATATTAACAATTATTATTAATATTATATATATATACATATATATATAATATATGCATAGTTAAACA
>MU227412.1:828052-838437 GCA_018584345.1 Thuja plicata
TGAGTTCGTTCCAATATATATTTATCAGAGAAATATATATATTAACAATTATTATTAATATTATATATATATATACATATATATATAATATATGCATAGTTAAACACGAACGAACAATATGTTAACAAAGGTGACTCAAGACACTTCTCTAACAATGTTCAACTGGTTCTTGAAGTCTTACTCCAAGATCTTATCACCAATTCTATTTATAAGCCCTCAATTCTTGTAGCCCTATTCCGTGAGTACAGTCAACTTATCTTTTGATTCTTCCAAAGCATCCCCAAAACAAAGCATAGATTCAGATACCCATTATCATCCTACACAACATATGTCAAGATGAGGTGTGGTTGTTTTGGAAAGTATCTCTCAAAATTTGCTGTTTCCACAAGCCCAAACCCCTAATTAGGCCTCCATTAACAAAGGAACTATAATAAGGACTTAACCTCAAACACTATAACTTTCCACAGTCTTTAGATATGTCATAAAACAAGAGAATATGCCATTTGTTTGCTTCTATGGCTTTGCTTAAGTGTTGTACCCACCATAACCTCCTTAAATTGCTACAAAAACTAGGGCCTCCTAGTTCTAACTCTTCCACTCACTTCGAGAACCCCAACCAAGATTCCTCACCATGTATTTGACATGGACATACACAGTATCCAACAAAATAGCTCCCTCATTTAGGCAAAACTCCTGCTGCTGCACCCTAGCAACCAAATTCATCAAATCTCCACTCAATAACTCGGTGATCACCCAACTTTCTCACATCAACTGCACAAAATCATGTTAGATAGGTATAATACATGATAAATCAGAACCATAACATGAGAAACAGATCACAAACATTCATGGAATGGTCATCTTCCTTCACAAAATCAGACTGTTATTAGTAAAACAATGAAAATACTGGATTGTCAGCACAATATGGTTTAAAACTGAAACAAATGGATTCTCAGAGCATTCAAAATTGATTTAAACAATAATATAAATGTTCTCAATGCATTATAAACATAATAGGATCACTATGAATTCCAAATCATGCAATGAAACATGGAAATTTGCAAATATTCTGAGTTTTATTGAGAATCCTTATTGCAGTCCGTACACCAGGCATTCACCCCATGCCGTACAATGATGATATTCTTCTTTATAGACCTACTAACTTCCTCAACCAATTTGGATTGGTTGGATGGCTTTGTTAAGGCTTAACATAATAGAAAACTACTTTCGCTCGAAAATACAATTTAGCCGTTGTTATTTAAAAGTTTGAATTTTCAAATTCTTGTTTTAATGCATTTCCTTAACTAAAACTTATTCTACCCATGCTATTGGACCAGTTATGATCCCTTCAACTCCTATGGACCCTAATTAGACTCTTTGGGTGCTGTTGACCCTACTTACAAAGTATTTTGGTCCTAGGCCCTTATCAGGAGCTTCAGGACATTTGTCCATTACATCATTTATGTCCTTACAATATGCTATGATTGGCTTCAATACACCATAGTTAATTTTATTTGTCTTCAAAGTCTTCATGCCTCCTTGGTGACTCCTAGATGCCTCCATGTGCTTCTCTGTCCTCCTAGGTGTCCTTGCACTAGAATGCTTCTTCAGGGGTTTTGTTTTCTAGATGGAAATGTGGGCATCTATTTTGGATGTATACGACAGTACTAGAAGCTTCTGCCCAAAGATAAGTTTCTAGGTTTTGATCATGCATCATGGCTTTTGGAGCCTCAACAATAGTTTTGTTCTTTCGTTCCACAACTCCATTTTGTTGAGGGTTGAATGGAACAGTGAACTCCCTCTTAATCCCAACATTTTTACAAAAGTTTTGAAAGATTTCTGAAGTGTATTCCCTCCCATTGTCTGTTCTTAGTGTTTTAATTCTTTTTCCTGATATGTTTTCTACTAGAGCCTTAAATTCCTCAAACCTCACAAGGATTTCTTGACTCTTTACATTTTAGAAAGTATATCCATGTCTTCCTAGAGTGGTCATCTACAAATATAATATAATACAAAAATCCTCCTATGGAGGTTACAGACATAGGTCCACATAAATCAGAATGAACAAGTTCTAGTATATTAACAGATTTACTTTCACTATTGTGAAAAGTGCTTTTAGTGTTCTTCCCTAATGCACATCCTTTGCATGTCCCTTCATGTTCAGGTTTTAGCTTAGGTAGTCTTGTTACCATCTTCTCCATAGAGGGCAAGCCACGAAAATAAAAATGTCCTAGCCTTCTGTGCCAAATTTCTCTTGTATTGGTTGACTCATGTATTAAGGCTTGAGAGGGAGAAGTACATAGCTTGTAGAGACATCCATGGCTTATTCCAATAGTATGAACATTCTTGATGTTTGATTTCTTGGGCCAAGCTAGTACTTTCCCTTCCATGAAAGTAATTCTATACCCTTTGTCTTCGAGTGCTGAAATAGAGACTAGATTCCTTTTAATCCCGGGTACAAATAGTACACCTGTGAGTTGAAGTGAGATGCCGGTTTTGAGGTTGATGGTGCAGGTCCCAATTCCCATTACTGGATAATTTGAATCGTCTCCAATAGTTACTTCTTCATCAAAATTTTCCTCAATGGAATCTAGATGCTCGCTGAAGCTTGTTATATGCAGGGAAGCCCTACTGTCTATCACCAAGGTGTTTAGGCTATTTGAAACTTGACTAGATAGGGCAGAGTAAAATACAAGTTTCTCTAAATCCATGCTTGTTTTACTGACTTCAGGGAAGGAGGCTTGAGGTTTAGGTCTATTATGACACTTCATTGCAAGATGACCATATATGTCACATCTATAGCATTGTACTTTAGATAGGTCCCTTCTTTTCTCGAATGATTGTTTTCCATTTGTGTCCTTGCCCTTTTTCCTTTTGAAGTTAGTCTTCTTCCCTGTTTTGTGAGATGGAGTGGTTAGAATCTGAATGTCTTCACTTGTAGAATTCATACTGATCCCTCTGGTTATTAATCTAGACTCCTCTTGAATACAGTCTGTCTTCAACTGGTCAAATTTAGGAAGTTTGGTGCGAGCATTAACTCCTTGAATAAATGATTTCCATGAGACGGGAAGTCCATTCAGGGCTATCATGGTTAATTCCTTACTATCAAAAGTGTGACCAATTGTGGAGACTTGATTTCTCAAATCCGTTATCCTCATAAAATATGATGTGATGGTCTCTCCCTGATTCATTTTAATGTGGTGGAGTTGTTTACGAGCAGGAGCCCTACTAGTGTTGTTGATCTCGAACATGTCTTCTAGGGCCTTGAACATAGCATAAGCTGAATCTAATCTGGTGATAATAGGCACTATATGATCTTTTACTCCGTCTACCCATAATTTCATCGCTTTAGTGTTGTTCTTTTCCCATTGAATCTTTTCATCTTTCTCACTAAGTTCAGGGTCTGCATTTTCCACCATAGTGTTTAACTCATGTTCTTTTAACGTAAGCATCATCCGGAATTTCCATGCTACAAAGTTTGAGGCACTCTCAAGTCTGTCTTCAAGTCTAACTCCATTCATCATTTTGTCAAATATAATATTTTCCAAAAATATGGTAGTTAGATTGCTTTATTGGAAATCTGATGTGATCTTTTTCCTATACCTGCTCTGATACCATGTTGAAAATTATGATCAGATTTGTTATATGTATATTTTAATTTTATTTTCAACGTTTATTGTCTAAGTCCTTGTCTTATCACAGCAATTGCTATATTGAATATACTTGTTTATAGATATCACAATTAAATCATCAGAATTAATGTCTCCTTTTATAATCTATATGCAAGGTCTGGTTGATGGTACGGACTGTACCCGTGCAGCAGAGAATGCTAATATTAATCACCGAATAGTTGGTATTCACTTGAGACTGAATATGTTATGTGTCACTATGTTTTACCACCCATCGGTTGCAGCATATAAATATGTGAAGGAAGAAAGGCGTGGAGTCATGTCCACGATGGAGCATGACTCTACGTGGAGTCATGTTCCATCGTGGACACGACTCCACGATTTACCAATGCCATTCGTTCCATTAATCAATCGACTATTTAGTCGATAGTCTACAACCCGATAATGCTTTGGATGATCGGTTTATATATATATTAATATGTTTAATAATAATTTAAAGTATATATATATATATATATATATATATATATATATAATACTTTCTTATCATATTCATGTGATATAAACATATTAACTTCATAGTATAATTAATAATATAATCATATTTATAATCTCACATAATTCTATTTATATATATATGTAATTATATAATAAAGAATCATTCTTTATTATATACATATATATTCACATGACTAATTACATTATTAATTTGATAATCTATCTCATAGACTTTATCCGACTGAAGCTACAAAAACATCAACACCATTTGACAAATATTTTGCTTTAAGCATAACTCTCAATTCTCCCATATAATCCAATGCCTACTTTAGCTAATAATATACACTTTTTGTTGGAACCAATGGACCATTCTATACAGTACAGAATACCAGCTAAAGATATTTTAAGCGTCTAAATTCCCCATTGGCTAACTGTTGCAAAGTACAATTTTACATCTAAAAAATAGACATCCCCAAGCACCAAATCCACTTTAGATTATTTAGCACATCAAATTAAGTCTTATACAGAATAAGGCTTTGGTTATCAAGCTTTGTTGCAAAAATTGTCAGTAGGCATACAAATTTCATGTCTGCTGGTTCTAAACTTGATTGATATTTTATGAACAAAATGGCTTAGATGACAATCAATATTGCAATGAGACAGCTCTGCCTTGTCCCCAAAAACACTAAGGTGACCTCCTGCTTGCATAACCATCACTACCATGCCTTTGTCTTTCCATTCCCTCCATATCCTTAGTCATAGCTGTTTCCATAGCTGTTCCCAATGTCACCTCATAAAGTTTTATATCAAACCTTCCAGGCAATCAATCACTTAGCCCTCTACATCAAGTTTGCATTTGAACCGTTTCATCAGTAGATTGCATGCTCGACTGCATTCTTTTTAGAAAACTGGGAGTCTATCTATCAACTTAAGGATTTTAAGCTTTACCTTATATCATTGACTCAAACTAACTTATCTTATAGATCAGGGGTTGTGGGCAATTGGTGAGCCATTAAAAGTGTTAACTACTTGATCAGTTTAGCCACCACAACAGATAGATGTGCCATGTGTCCATAAGATATTCCGTTGAGCATTTCCTTTTAATCTATTAAATGGCACCCACAATCAACAGCTGAGATGTTTTCACTTTACGATCAATAGATGTCGTTGTCAGTGGACCACCCAAAATGCATCCCACCTAATCAATTAACTTTGATCAATCATCAAACTTACAAAGAAGCAAGACTGGGTAGACAATATAGTCCCACCATATCATTGCCACTGAAGTCCATGTAGCAAAATTTCATTTTCTCCTTCAAAATAGTCACCCTTCAGGTGATAGGAATTGAACAAACATGCCAAGCGTCCTTAACATCTTCTTCTAATTATGTCACTAGTTGATTAAGCACTGACATAATCAGGAGTCCAGATCCTTTTACCTTATAAACCAAAGGTTGTGACAGATTGGGAGTTGGCTAAAATGCACACCCTCTATGGTCCATTAATATGCTGCGATTAATTGGAGTATAGCATGTAGTTGCATCTCAAAGAATGTACAGGCTCATGAAGCTTTGATTACAAAATGCACTGTTAGCACTTGATTGTATTAATTTAATCCTTAAAGCTTCGATAATGATCAATGGTCAATGGTTTAAAATCTTTGTAGCTGAAAACAAAGGATGTGACAGATCTATAGATCACCCCAAGTGCATACATTTTGATGGGCTGATCCACCACAATTGGTAGGAACAAGTCACATGGCCTCACTTGATTCTTGTGCATAATGCTGCTTGCTTAAACTTTGTCCACAATCAATGGTCTAGATCATCCTCCCCTTTGAAATAATAGTTGCAGCTGATTGAAAGGCTAGTGAAGTGCTGGGTGATTTGATCCACTGAAGTGCTGGGTGATTTAATCCACTGAAGTGCAAAGATTTAGCTAAGTTCACTAGATTATGCCATGTGTCTCTACAAAAGTCATTTATTCACCTTTCTTAGTGCATTCTAAATCCACCCAATCAATGGCCAGATCAGCATGCCCCTAGCATCAATGTTTGAGGGAGATTGCCTCCACAACATAAATTTGCTTGAATGCCTATGTACAAACTTACTGACTCTCTAGGAGCCAATTAAAACATTTAATATCCTTTATTTGTTAGCACTTGCCTATATTATCTTTGAGTTATCAAGTTTTTACTCTAATTAATGGTCTAGATTGTTTATCCTCAAGATCAATGTCTTTGACATATCTGTAGATGATCCAAAGAGCATACTTGTTGATCTGCCAAGATACAGATATTGGCAAAATCACACCACGTGGGTTCATATTTGATAGGTTCTAACTTTACTTAAACCTCGAGCGAATTCAAGGTACCAGATCAACTCGCCTTAGAAATCAATGGTTGTGAATAATTGGTAGACTAGCAAAGTGATAGGTGGTTTGATCTATCACAGTGTAAAGTTCTACTGAAGTTTATTAGATTTTGTCATGGGGCTTTACAATTGCTTGATTCCATTATTTAATAAGTTCTACTTTGCTTGATACTTCCCAGCCTTTACTTTAATCAATGACTCAGACGCACTTGCTCCAGAATCACTGATTGCAGTAGATTGCTAAAGTGCTAGGCAGCTTGTTCCACTTCGAAGCTGCAATCGACCATATTATGCAACATGGCCATGAGATTCTGCTGGTAAAAGAAATGATGCCGCCAAGGCAACTGTATTACAATTAACTTCATGTGTTTCTGCTGCTCCAAGGGTCCAAATCAAACCGAACATGTCAATATGCTGTTGAAGGAAATTCAACACTAGATGTGCCTAAGTTGATGTCATGTATCGTTGCGGTGGATCAGGATACTATTAAATTACCAACCAAGCTCTTCCACACATCCAAACAACCTAGTAACTGTTCAAACAATTGAGAGGAAGGGATCATGTAAAGGGAATGCGCATGGCAATAACAAGACTTTGGCCAATCATAACATAAAGGCATAAGCTAAGGGAAAGTTTGTGACATTTACTTGAATGTGTATGAACCAAGCTGCCATGGAGACATAATCAAGAATTTGTCCAAGCCAACAAATGTGAAGATTCACACATGGCAAGTAACAAATGGCATGGACATCAATCATGAGTGTCAAAGAGACATTACAGGGCTATAATAGCTGACATAACAATGTAATCTGCACGAAGGGGAGTAACATGAAAAATCATAAATGTCAACATGCAAGCATAAGGAAAGCTTGGAGGTTCTCTCATAGAGGAACAATTCAAGTCTATAGCTCCAAGCCTCCCTCCCCTTAAATAATTACCAGTTGCTTACTTTGCTGCATCTCATTTTTTGGAATAATTATATTCCAGCTATTTTTTTAATAACCTATTCCAAGCTTTATAGAGAACATACAATAGCTTAGATTTTTTTCTATTTGCAACCCATGTTATCTGCTTGTTTTGTTCTCTATAATTTTGCAAATGTGCTCTATGCTCAAACATCACAGCTTCAGATTAATGGATGATCACTTCTTTCATGTTTGCAATCTGTTCTGAATTCACACCAATTGTTACTTGTGTTATTTGTAAATATCACACCAATTGTTCACAAAGCTTTCTATCTTATTGAAATTTAAAGGTTAATGATAATATTAATCAGAGAAATAAATCAATTGTACAGGTTAGATATCCTGACCGAATCACACTGATCCGGGGGAATCATGAGAGCCGGCAGATCACACAGGTAATAAATACGGAAATAATAATGGAGCTGCAGCTCAGTACTAGGCCTTTATACAAGCACATTGTTAAATTTGAATGTTAGATGGATTATGTATTATAAAAATGCTGTTAAATCTTGTTGCTGATATTCTGATTTGCATTTGGAAAATCATTTTACAGGTATATGGATTTTACGACGAATGCCTCCGGAAATATGGTTCGGTTAATGTGTGGCGTTACTGCACAGATATATTTGACTATTTGAGGTTTATGACCCACAATAAAATTTCTTGAGACTTATATTTTGTATATGAACTTTCAAACTCTCATCCATTATCAGTGACTAGAAAACCGGGCAGTCTTCTGTTGCACCTTATTATGCTGTTTGGCCTTAGGCGTTGTTTATAAAGTATAATAATGTTCTTTGTGATGTAACATTTTGACTGTTGAAATGGGTTGGTTATCTTTATTTCTGAGATGTCTTGTTTGTAGATTTACTGTTAAGCTTTTCCCATGAAGTTGCATTAACGAGTTTCTATGGCCAGAGCCTTGTTTCCTAGTTTTCTGTTCAGTCCTATTTATTTAACTAGTTGCTGCCTTTGCTTTGCAGCTTATCAGCACTCATTGAGAATCGAATCTTTAGTGTACATGGGGGTCTTTCTCCTGCAATATCAACTCTAGATCAGGTATGTCATTTCTGATGTTAATTTTATTTGGTCTGTTTACTAGGTGCATTTATTTGATATTTGCTTTTTCCTAAATGCAAGTTTTGATCGCCATTTGTATGTGACAGATCAGCTTTTATACTGACGAGGTTGTGTTTTGTTTGAACCAATTAAAATGTTAACATGAGCAGATTAGAACAATTGATAGGAAGCAGGAAGTGCCTCATGATGGTGCCATGTGTGACCTTCTTTGGTCAGATCCAGAAGATGTTGTTGATGGTTGGGGTCTGAGCCCAAGAGGTGCTGGGTTTCTTTTTGGTGGAAATGTTGTCACAACATTCAATCATACAAATAATATTGATTATATCTGCCGTGCTCATCAGTTGGTAATGGAAGGATATAAATGGATGTTCAATAATCAGATAGTGACAGTATGGTCTGCTCCAAATTATTGTTACAGGTGCTTCATGTTACATTGAAAATTGCTAGTCAATCACTTTGTATTATTTAGCCGTATGGTTTACAAGAACACTGCTAAATGATGACGTTTTGTGAACTTTATTCAGATGTGGCAATGTTGCTGCAATATTGGAGTTGGATGAGAATCTGAATAAGAAGTTTACTGTCTTTGAAGCAGCCCCTCAGGTAACGTGTTAAATGGAAATTATTTTGGAAACGTGGTGCCTTATGTTCTGTCCATGCATTGCACTTGTTGTTTGTCAAATATATATTATTGCTGGGCAACAAATATATTACATATTCTTTGCTACTGTAAACTTTGTAGTCCAAAATATGATTCTTCAGCACAGAAAAAAAATTGAAAGATAATTATTTTTGACCTTGGCGAAGGTTGCATCTTATATCAACTATCAAGAATAGAAAACATGACATACGTGAAGGAACAATCCGGTTAGCTTGTGCTATTATTGGGGGCCATCTGACCTTCCCAGATTTCTAAAACAATATTGAAAGACAGCAAAGTTTATCTGGACATTTTTGTATTTAAAACTTAAAGTTCTTTGCTTGGCTGGGAAAGGGTAAGATCCTCCATGCTTTTAGGTGCTAGGAGGATTAGTTTTTGGCTAATTTTGTTAGACAGGATTTAGAATGATGAAGAATGCAATCACCTTTTTAAGAATAGAATATCAGAAGACAATCATCAATATAGATATCATATTATATTCTAGGAGATTTACTACGCGAAGATTGTTACTAGTGTTCTTTTCCACTTTTCAGCATATACGTGCATATTTTCTAGAGAAAATTGTCCAGTCGGTAATACAACTTATTATATTTCTGGGTTTGTGCTCATTGGATCCCGCATGACATGATGAATATCAATCTTTTACTGATTTGCTTGTAATTTTCATTCTCATTGTATCGCACATATATACTCCTATTCCAATTCATTGGAGTCTCCCTAACTGCATAAAAGCAGAATTAAGGAGGTGTTTTTGTATCCCCATTTCTTTGGCGATTCTAATGTACTTGGTCTCGTGGCCAACACATTCTCATCATTGTTAGTCTATTTAGCATCCTATTCTGTTTTAGCAGTTATCTTCTATGCTCCACGGAGTTTCCGGGACGGGGACGTTTTAGGGGACGGGGACGTGTTTCCGGTACAGGTACGGCTCAGAGCCAATTTTTAAGGGACAGCTATTAAAAAAATAGGGGAATTTATATATATATAGAAAGAATTCAAATATGCATATCATAACATTGATAAACCATTCACCATAGACATTTCAGAAGCTCAAAACAATGAATACATAGCAAATTAACAAAGTTCAAATACTTTCATTGTAAAAATATGGCGTACATATAGTGAAAATGCCCAAAGGCTCCAAGTTTCATGCATGAAATGACATAAAGAGAAGTCCAAC
>MU227412.1:838513-856569 GCA_018584345.1 Thuja plicata
TGCTCCTCTTTCTTCTTCTTTTTGGCAAGAATGAATGAAATGAACAAATGAAAGACAGTTAGGCTTTTTATGTTTTTAGCATCCATACTAGGGTTTAGTATCTTTTATTTAATATTAGAGTCCACGTTGGGCCCGTCGAAAACCAAACAAATTTAAAAAAAATCTCACTTTTTAAGACCGGCGGCTGTTTTTTTTTGGCTGGGAAATAGGGGACGGATTTGGGTACCGGGGATGGCCAAGCTGTCCCCTAACCGTCCCCAGTACCCAAATCCGTCCCCTATTTAGGAAACTTTGTTTTTTTCAGTTTCCGAAACGTCCCCGATTTGGGAACGAAAAGGGGACTGTTAGGGGACGTTGAAAATCCGTTCCCGCGTCCCTGTGGAACACAGGTTATCTTCCATATTTTTCACTATCTTTTACATCTATTCTGTGTGCTGATTTTCTATTGTGTACTTATGGAGGTTTGTTTAAAGGTGCTAAATATGACTAAGTTTCAAAACTAAATTGTAGTTTTTAGTGTTTTATTTTTTTATTTTGCTGGTATTTTGGCTTTCTTGTATTTTCTTTACAAAATATTACAATGGAAAATTTTGTTCTCTGTGAGCCCCAATATATTTAACGAGACACTTGTACAAGACCATTCAGATATAGGTAGAAACATAATAAAGAGTCAAATTCATTTCTTATAAGGAAGCTACGTTGAAATGTCCACTTCAACATGCTCCATTGTTTGGTTGCGTTGAGTGCGTTCATCTCTGGTCATCTACAAGGAGATGACCAAAGGGCTTCAATATGGGACCAGAATTGTTTTTGAAAATGAGGTAAACACTTCCACGTAGGGATTTTGGAAGCAAATTCTGGATTGATGAATTCACCCAAAGTCCACTCCCTTTTCTAAAGGCAATGTAAATTTAGCCTATGCCAAGTCCCCATAAGGATTTCTTTCAGCATTGAGGCTCCCAAATATCAGTAAACAGTTACAAATGGCTTTATTTTGAGTGCTCTCAAATTTTTTACTAGAATAGCCCCCTTTTTAAGTCGCTCTGGTGGTTCTATTCTATTGTAATCTGAAACAGCTATGTCAGACTCCAACAACTGGGATTGAGCTTTTGAATAAAAAGAGAGTTTATCTCCTTGAAATTAATAAGAAAAGCTAACTCTATGATAGTTTCATTGACGAGTTACCTCCTAGTCTGCAGCTCCATATATGTTAGGTTATGCTTCCTGGTTCATGGATCTATGTCATGGATGCACCATTGTATGTCCTTTTGTTTAACTGGAAATAGGAGATGGGGAAAGAATGGGAGAAACCATTGAAATACCCTTGGTATTGGAACGGCAAAATATAAAAATAAAACATATTAAATACAATAAATTTATATTTGTTTAAACTTAAGAATTTTTAGTGTTATTTCTAAAAAATTTGTTTATAATTAGCACAAGTTACTGCCATTTTACGCTCCCCCCTTTTGGTCGGTAATAATTTTATTATATTGATCATAATAAAGTTTTACATCATACATCATATGTATTGAGACTAATAAATACCTGAAACCTACTGCCACCCAAAAAATCTGACCCAAGAAACTTGACAAAAAATAGTCTTGGGAATCACAGACCATACCGCAGCAATTCACAAACTCCATTGAGCAGATATACCTTACTCTGCATATACATATTGACACTACCAAAAAGATTATACTACCAGAGCGTCGCTGCTATTTGCATCACATCTACACGAGCACCATTTATAGTGTATACTATATCCACAGTAGGGCTTCCAAGTACTTACATGTCATTACATCTAGACAGCAAATAAAAAAGAAACCCAACGTAGACTCTGCCCTAAAAACACCCAAAAAAGATAGAGCCCATCATGTACACATTGGTGCTGCAGGAACTTTACACAAAAAAACATTCAAACCATGGATTCTACCAAAAATTTGGACAAAAAATAGAAAGACACAAGCTTGTAAACTTAGGCTCCTCCGCCCTTGTGTTTCGTCGAGGCCATCCTCCTTCCTCGCGAGCGTTTCTTCCTTGGTACCTGGCTTGCCTGCCTTGTTGGAACCAGAGCCATCTGGGCTTTGGCTTCCTTCATCATGACAAGGTTTTCGAACCTTCCCAGCCCAGTCGTGCCTCATTTCGTCTTTGCTCCCTGTCATATTGAACCAGCCATAGCAGAAAAGCAATTAGCTCCTTCAATTCTTCCATCGTTGAGTTTTCAGTTCCTTCTCGCACATCAATTCCAACATCGGGTATCACCCATTCAAGGACAGACTCCAACCCATAAAAGTTTTCCTTATTCACAATTGCCTCCATCACCCTCTTGATTGTACCAATAGCCTCCTTTAATTCCAACCCCCAAGCTAACACGAGGGAGATCATATCCATATTGTTTCTGTATCGGTGCTTTGCCCCATTGAAAACCTCACCCAAAATGTCTTGAATGCTTTGGATGAGCTTCATGTCTTTGAAAACCAGTAGCCGCTTCAATCTCTTTGTCGTCACAAGTCCGAAGAAGGATGCTTGCCGCTTGGTTGACAACAATGTGAAGTTTGCCTCCATGATCTCCAGTCTGCTAATTCTTCCTCTATGCCAACACCAAGAAAAACCCGCCACCATTTTACAACCCACACTGAGGCAATGAAAATGCTTTACACAATGTCATCAAATTTGGCAATTTAATCTCTCCAAAAACCCTGTCCCATCACACGAGCTCCTTTGGTAGGTGCATTAATGATAATCCTTTACCATCTTTGTGGTTGAGCTCCTTTGGTAGGTGCATTAATGATAATCCTTTACCATCTTTGTGGTGGATGTCACTCTTCAATGGAAAGATTTCGATAATCTATAAACCGAACTTCATCACACGTTTGGAATGCTAAAGCCCAATTTGAAAGTTTGTTAACCTCCTTGTTTCCTATCCTTCTCACGTGGCTGATTTTAAAATCTTCAAAGGGGGCCAGTTTAGTTATTATTGCAGGGATAAAATTTTGCAAATGCCATGCCTTTGCTTTCCCATTCATTATTGCCTGTATTATTGTCAACTAATCACCCTCCAAGTGTATTTTCGGTATTTGCAACAATCTCCCAAGTTTAACAGCCATCAAAGACGCTTTCGCCCTCGCTACGTTATTTGTTCCTTCATCTAGTTTCTTTGCTTCCAACGCCAAGATATTACCATGCCAATCCCGAGCAATAAATCTTGCTCTCGACGGCCTGGGATTCCTTTTAGCCGCCCCATCGAAATTGATCTTACACCATCCCTCTAGAGGTTTTCCCCAAATCACCTCCTTTGACTCATTAGCCAAATTGACCCAGCAAAGCCCCTTAACAGGCCTGATTTTATACCCGGCCACATCATTTGTACCCATTTGTCCTCTGTAGTATAAGGGACTTGGGGTTTAAAGTATTTAGAAGCTGCTTCTCCAACCACCTCTTCAATCATATGATTAATTCTGCTACATGATTTTTCCTTGGGCTCCTTTTTGTCTAAAAAAATTCGTCTATTTTTTTCCTTCCATATCTCCCATATGACAATAGATGGACTTACCGTCCATACATTGGAAAGAGTCGATTTCTTGCGGTGTATTGGCCAGCTCTCAAAAACCTTCCTTAGTGTGTCAGAGAGAGGGCCCTGCCATCCCAAATTCTTGAGCAGCGAAAACCAACATTCTGAGGCAACCTCACACTGTAGGAGCAAGTGGTTCACCGTTTCCTCTGCAGCTTCACACATTATGCATTTTGAAGGCCCAACAAAACCAAGCCTCTTTCTCCTCTTTCTAGTCAAAATCTTACCTCTAATGACTAGCCACACAAAGGCTACAACCTTTGGTAAGCAATCCTTACCCCAACATAAACTAGTAGGCCAATGTACTTCCCCGTCATTGGTATCTAAAAGTTGGTACCCAATCTTAACCGAGTAATTTCCATTAGTGGCACCACACTAGACCACCTTATCCTCCTTATTTGTTACAAGTACCTTCCTGTTTTGAAAAATCTCCCTTAGCATTACCATTTGATGATTTGAGAGGCCCTCATTTTCTAATGATCTCCAACACCATTCCTCTCCAAAAATCCCCTGTCAAACTTTCATATAGTCCCAAACTTTGTCAGCCCATTTCTGCAAGAACAATAGCCTAAGATCATGTAGATCTCCATTTTCTCTCAAATCAAGGAATCCTTCCCAGGAATCATCCTAGAATTTTGCCTTAATCCCATTACCAATTTGCCAAGAAATATGATTAGTAATAACTGGCCTACGTGAAACAATAAAGTTCCATATAGCCAATTGTTTAGGGGGATTGCGTAGGGTGAAAATCCTGTGCTCTTCGCCCGAGTCTAATTATTTGGCCTTCAAAATCTTTACCCATAGTTGATTAGGATTAGAGTAAATACTCCAAACAAGCTTTGCACCCAGAGCTTCATTCATAATTTGCTAGTCCTTGAGCCAAGCACCACCTTTATCCTTAGACATACATATCTTTTCCCAGGCTAGAAGAGGAATTTTATCTTGATCATTTGCCTCATTCCATAGAATTTTTCTCATCTTTTGACCTATAGCCTTAGTAATCTTCTTCAGAATCCTCAAGCACATCATTGAAAAAATAGGAATAGCAGAAATTACAAATTTTAACATTAGGATTCTTCGAGCCAAAGTAAGCCAACGGCTTTTCCAGCCATCCAATCTCCTCAAACAGCTGTCCACCAAATCCTTCTGAACTCCAGACCTACAAGCACCCCCGAATAAAAGAATGCCCAAGTACTTGCTTGGTGGGGTACCCATTTTCATTCCTAGAATGTACATATTTCCCTTTGCTTATGACAGGCCGTGTGAAAGAGAAAAATTTCTGATTTCCTCAAGTTTATACACTGTCCTGACATCTCGCTATACTTGCAATTGTTTTCTTCATAATCCTTGCTTCCCTAAGAGTTGCCTCACCCATCAAAAAGGTATCATCAACAAATTGTAAGTGGGAGATTGGGTCTATCCCTTCTGCCATTTTAATGCCTTTCTAGATACCATCCCTATGCTTCTTTGATATAAGTCTTCCCAAAGCTTCAACCATTATAATGAAAAGAAAAGGGGATATTGGGTCACGCTGCCTTATTCCTTTGTGTGAATCAAAAAAGCCCTAGGGGCTTCCATTTACCAAAACAAAGAGGCGGGGCTTGTTAATACAACTCCCAATCCATGGAACCCATTCATTGCAAAACCAAATTTCTCAAAAATCTTTGGCAAAAAGCTCATGTTCACCTCGTTGTAGGCTTTCCTTATGTCCAACTCTACGATCATTCTTTCAGTCTTTGCAGATCGGATTGAGTGAATAGCTTCATGGGCCACAATGACACCTTCATAAATAGATCTATTTGGGGAGAAACCACTCTGCTCATTAGAAATCACCGAATCCAGTACACATTTCAGCCTGTTAGCACCTTAGAGACAATTTTATAGACTGTGTTGCATAAAGAGATGATCCTGAAGTCATCAAATGTACGCATCTCATTTCGTTTTGGAATAAGGGCTATAAATGTGTTATTAAAATCTTTTAAAACAAAACCGCCTTTCTTGGATTCCTCCACAAGTTCCCATAGATCAAAAGCAAAAATATCCCAAAACTTTTGAAAGAAAGCAGCCGGGAAGCCATCAGGCCCTAGAGCCTTATCTCACCCAAGGCTAAAAAGAGCACACTTAACTTCCTCTAAAGAGACTGCTCTCATCAACATCAAGTTCCGAGCCTCCGAGATGCAAGAAGGGATGACCTCCATTATTTCATGATCTAGAAAATAATCAACATTATTCCCTGAGAAAGCTTCAGAAAAATATCTAACTGCTTCATTGTTAATGTCCTTTGGATCTTGAAGTATAGTATATTACCATTCGGGTCCTTAATAGAAAAAGTCTTTTTACAAGACTTCTTGATCTTTATTGAATTGTGAATTTTTTTTGTATTTTGATCTCCATCTCTTAACCATGTTTTCCGAGATTTTTGGTGCCAAAAGATTTCCTCTCGTGCTAGCACTTCTGCATAATGCTGGTTTAAGGTCTTTTCTTTACTATAATCTTCTTTTGACATCCCTCCCCTTATAACTTTAGAATGCAGCTCACTCAACTCCTTTTCCAAGTTGAGTTTCTCTAAAAAAGTGTTTTTGAAGGATTCTCTATGCCATCTTTTTTAATTGTTCTTTAATGTATTGTAGTTTTTTGAAGAAAATGAAAGCTTTGTTACCTGTTTTAGCAGGAGCATTGTTCCACCAATCAGCCACCAACTCCTTTAACCCTTCCGCTCGGAGCCACATCAATTCAAATTTGAAAGGCACCTTTCGGGGGCAGCTTCCTCTTGAATTCGAACTCTAATGGGATAGTGATCTGATCCAGTTAAGGGCAAAATATCTGCCTCACAAATGCACTGAGACTGCCCAATTACCAGCAAGAAAAAATCTAACTTTTCTGCAATATTCACGAAACCACTTCTCCTATTAGTCCACTTGAATTCACCACTCTTAAAAAATAATTCCACCAATCCATTATTGGTAACAAAGTCACTGAAATCCCTTTGACTCTGACCCAACCACATTGAAGTCACCCCCAATAAGAACATACTCTCCTCATCATTAGACATGGCATCAGATAGAGCATTCCAAAGCTCCTTTTTCCCAGACAAACTATTTGGCCCATACACATTTATTACAAAAAACCTTGACATCAACTGTTATGAATATACACCAAGCCACTGCCAAGACCTTTCATGTTGGATCATTTGAATTTCCATAGTAGAATCATTCCACAACACCCCTAGTCTGCTAGAGGCCCCTACTGCATCTACAAGGCTACACTTCTATCGACATAAGGGTTTGCTAAAGGATTCCTTATCTTCCCCCTTTAATTTTGTTTCTTAAAGGACAAGATCTGGTCTCGGCTGATCAAGACATCTCTTGATCAGGCGAATCTTGTCAGAGGCATTGCATCCCCGACATTCCACGAAAGGACCTTCATTGCTGCCGGGAAATCTAAGTTTGCTTTGCCCATCAACACTTCCTGCAATCTCCAGTTTCATTTTTATTGTTCTTGCACCTCTTTTCCTTTGTTCCCCAGTCTTTGCCTTTTTCTGCAATGTTGAAGTCTGCTCCAAAGTTCTTTTCTCTAAAATCCTCACCTTTGCATTCAGACCCAAATCGTCATCTCTCCCCCCTCCCCCCCCAACCTATCAGTTGTGACCGATTCTGACTCCAGATCCTCAAAAATCATCACTATCACTGGCCTCCTCAAAGGAACTTTCCAAATTTCTGATCAGGGAGATTTGGATATCTTGGGTTTCCTCATCCCCACCATCTATGATATCTTGCTGATCATTCAATTGGTCCATTTTCAAACCAAATATAGCCATTTCCTCACTCTTGAAAGGAGGTCTCACCTCAGTACCATGGTTTTGAAAATTTGATCTCCCATCATTGAAGTGTGAAGTACCACTAAGATGCACCATCTTTTTTGGTTCATCCCCAGGTTTCTCCGCCCTTGATCTCATTCACTTCTCATCACTTAACTTTTTGGCAGAAACCAAATGAGTGCCCCGCAAGGGGAACCCATCAGCAATCACTTCCCCTGTTTCACCCTACCCGCTTTCCTCAATGAATCCGGGTTTGAGCACAATATCGAGTCATCATTTTCCAACTTCTCTCTTTAGGGGAAACAACCATCTTCACCCCCATTCCCACTCTTTGCATGCTCATAATACTCTATGCAATTCATACTAATATCATTCAAAGGATGCACTATGATATTCAGGCTATCATCTTACTTGTCGTGATTATCCTTTGAAGTATCCTTACTCCGAGATGAAAGTCCACCGGATTCAAAAGTCTGCAATCACCAGAAGCAACTTGAGATCGAAAGCATTCATTTTTTCCTTTTTCAAACAAAGAGTCTATTTCTTTCCTTAATGATCCATCTTCACTCTGGTTTTTTGAATCCCCTACAATCCATTCTTCACTATGAGCATGGTTCTGTCAATTCACCAAGACTTCCGGAATATCCTAGCAATCCTCCATTTGTGTATTCTCACTTAGGCTAACCAGCATATCTGTTAGCACATTTTGTGCTAGCACTTTCCCTTTATCATTTTTCAGGCAGTCACCTGCTGGGCGACCGACCCCTTTACACTTTGAGCAATTTTCCACCATGTCTTCTACTTCTATCTCCTGCCTCCAAATACCTTCCCTTGTTTTTAGTTCCATTGTTTGAGGGAGGGGGTGAATCACCTGCCAAAGAATGCAGATGTGAGCATACATACTAAACTCTTATTTTTTTCTAGCGCTTCATCTGCTTTCACAAAGACCCTCAACTTATTTCCTATCTTTTTTAGGGTGATCCCAATATTCATGGGGGAGATTATATAATCGAATCCACACTAGAACCTCCTTTATGTTCTCCTTTTTCGGATCAAAATTTGGAACCCAATCTTTAATGTAAAAACCTTTCCCCCAATGATGAAGGGTCCACTGTTAAGAATCCACTCCTTATCTTTTGTAGTAGGACATATTACCAGATACAACCCATTTGGGAGGGTTTTCAGAATACAATGCTTTCCCAGTGTTCATCGCACCATCGTTTCACTCTCGTAAAAGCCGGCCAGAGCCCGCTCCATTTCATGAAGAAAGCTCTCTCTAAAAAATGTATCGAATCCACCCATTCCTTATTATCCACTAACAGGGAAATAACTCTAGAGTGGTCGAAACTTTGGCATACCTTGGTCACCTCTGAGGTTGTTCCTTGATTTTTCGGTCACCAAAATTTCTTCTCAATCTTTTTGAAATCAACTGAACACCCGTTCACATTGATGCATAACCCCATTTGTTTTTCAGGTTGAAACCCTTCTGTGTTGGATTGTCATTCTCGGAGTCAAAACTTCTTCTGGGGTTTGCCGGAGTCTTTCATGCTTGAGCCAGGAGTCGCCAGGCTTTGTTTCGAAAAACTTTGTCGTTCCTCTGCCTGAAAGGCCATACTGCCCGTGAACCTCCATAGCCACAAAACCCTAGCTCTCTGCGAACACCTGGGTCTCTCTGCCTCTCCATTCCTCATCTATAGATGAAGGCGTCTGTAGCCACTTTTCAGACACAGAATCGAAAAATGTCTTCTCTCGTGAGCCAAGCATGTGAAGCCACTTCAGTAGAAGTTGAAATACAGCCCTGTTCTGAAGTTTTAAAGTAGACGAGTCTCGAACTCCCGACTTATTTGAGATCTTCCTCCTCTTTCAAATCTCCTCGCCAGTGGCAATTCTTATTTAGTTTAGAGTATAGGTATTTTATCTCGAAAGTATTTTACCCCTTTTTTATTTCGGTCAATTGACAAAGCTTCTCTACACATGGGCACCTTAAGCCCTAGTTATGGTTCCTCTTCTTATGGGAACCACTTTGTGCTTTTACATTTTTTTTTTGCCGCCAAACACTTAGATTTCATTCAAAAAATAGAAAAATGCATGCATATCAGCGTTTTGTTCATTTGTTCTATTAATTCTTTTTATGGTTTTAAGAACACGAAAGATTCATGTGACTAACAAAAATATATATTGATGTCAGTTTTTCATCGTCTTTCCATGATTTTGTCTAGCATGATATTTGGAAAGTGTTTCTGAGGAAGGCTATGTTATTGAAAGAAATAGAAATTTTGTTGTACTATTCTAGGACTACTTTTCAGTTGCATTGTTGTTTTGAATATTTCAAGCAAGTTTTGGATTGATGATTTTGAATAGAAACAGTGAGGAAAATAACAACTGTTTATGATATAATATTATGTTAGTGATGCTTTGCAGTCTCAAAATTTCATGAATGGCCTGTTGATATGGTGCAGGAAGCCAGGGGTGTCCCTTCGAAAAAGCCAGCACCAGATTATTTTCTTTAGATTCAAGCCTGCCATTTCTTGGCAACTAGTCTACCGATATATTGAAATGTAACATATTTTGCGCAGAGGTGAAAGTGACCATACCATGCATGCTAGCACTGTTCTTAATTCTTGACAAGTAAATTCCGCGTGAATTTCTTGGGTTGATATTGCTATCTACAAAGGTGAACTATTGAAATATGTGATTCAGAGGATCAGTGTCTCCAGAATTTTTGGGTAGATTATGAGTGAGTTATGAACGGTTTATAGAGAAGGGTCTGGTTTGTAATGTGTGTACAAGCACACAGGCTTTCAGTTCTCAAGCCTTTGGTTTTAATGGATTTTATACCTGTCCTCCTGGACTGTCTATGTGCATTGGAGGGAGCTATTGAATACATATTTTCTGCACGTTTTAAAGAATAATGTATAATTCATTTTGGTGCTGTTCTGATTCATTTATTTTTTTCGAAGGAAATTTATATTGTTGAATTAAGGTTGTCTTGTACGATATTAATAAGCACTCGTTGAAATCAAATATTGAATGCAATTATCCAGGACGAAAGCTTTAATTGGGCTACAAGCACTTGATTTCCTTATTTTGACGTTATTACATATCTACTCAGGCATCTAGCTAGAAGGTTACTGCATATGCTACTTTGTCGTATTATGAGAAGATGGTCAGATTTTAATCTCTCGTAATTTTATATTCTATGTCCAGTCCTATAAGTTTGCTGCAATAGATATCTTGTAAGTTAATTTCTTACTTGGTATGCCATGACAAGGTGAAATGAAAGTTTAATTGGATGCATATATGTGAAGGATCAGAATCTCAATAATCTATCTGAAGATTTATGCTTTTATCATGTGGTCAGTCGCAGTGCAGCTTGTTTATTTAAGTGGGCATGCAAATTATATACTTCTGTTTGAAACTGCCAGATTCGTTTAGTCCAAAAATCTCAACCTTCTGTAACTTTTCCTAGTACAAGTAAGGTTTGCAACTCATTGGTTGATCAACTTGTTAATAATTAATGTGAAGCCACGACTTATACTCTCTATTTACGTGTTAAAAAACAATGAATTACTATGAAATATGGCTTATTATTTGTAGTACATAAATATGCATCAATAACACTTTGTCAATGCAAGAAACTGTTTGTTTATTTTCTCCAATTGGCCAGCTGCCATGATGGAGGGGGTATTTTCTTAAATGCCAAGAAGCAACAATTTAAAGAGAGCTGTTTCACGGAATTAGAGGCCACAAAGTTTTTCTTACATGAATTGGTGATGAGGCTATTTTCAAGTTGGTGAAGGCTCCTCTCATTGCTAATGCAGACAGGATTGTATTCTCAGCGCGTCATATTTGTAGAGTTTGTTTGGCTCACATAGCTGGTGGCTACGGAAAGAGGCTTACTCATCTGACAAGGACAACCACCTTGGCAATTCCATTAGGCTTTCACATTTATATTGACCAAGTATTTCAGTTATTTCCTCAATGGCAAAATGTTTAAATGTGTTTGTTTGATAAAATTGAGGTTAAATAGTATGGAGATTATTGTCTACAATAAACGAAGCATTTCACATTTCGTAGGTTTACATCACCATTTTCTTGACCAAATATATCGAATTGCCTGGGTACTTGGAAGGACTACATCTATCGTTCGGAACTTGTTGTACAATTATTCTCGCTTTTCAATCCATTAGCGTTGGAAAACGGTAGAAAAGTTGGAATGAATGAATGAAGGATTTTAATAACGTCCACGAGGCCAAAGCAGCCTATGGGACCCACAAATGCAATGAGGGAGTAAGAAATTGAATGAGAACAAACATTTTGTAACGTAGAGGAGCCCTTCAACAAGCATGCAATATTATACTGTAAAGTTATCCGTTTGGCTAGTCAAGTGATGTTTTAATAACACTCTATTTTGTCGAACTTTAGTATTAATAGGCTATAGGAATAAGAGCGGGGAAGGAGGGGGGGCTTTCTTGAAAACAATTGTTGGTCGAATAGCATTGTGTTTGGTGTAAAACATGTCGTGGTTATGGTATGTACTGACTAGTGAATCTTAGCTTCTTGGTACAAAAATCATCGCGATCCCTTAGTGAAATTATGGGCATCTATAGAAACATATTTTATTGCTTTTCTTTGAAGATTGTGTCCATGCCTACATTATTATATTGTAATTGTACTCGTATTGTAAATGGGAGGTGTTCGTGTGTTTAAGTGTTGTATCTAGCAAGTCTCTCTCTTACGGTCTAAACATATTATTTAAGTTTATTTTGGGACTACATAAAAATATTCTCACTTTTGATGGTATTATTCGTGGGGCTTTTATCTATGATGGACTTATCACTTTTCCACCTTTGGAGGCTGGTCCACCTTAATTAGATGTGTCACACTATCACTTTTCCACCTTAGGTGGGTGATAAGTTATCACTTTATGTATCATGTCATAAGATTAAGATACTCGTTAGATCTTATGTTTTCATGTCATACCTCGCCTATTTAACCAGGGGGTCTCCTATGTACTATTCAATTTAGTCATTTCTATTAAATCGATCTATTCTACTGCATTCTTGGTGAAAATATAGTTTATTCTTGTCATATTGATTCTCTTTTGTTATTGTACTTTTCATTAGCCCTCCAGTTTTTGGGTGACTATCTCCATAGCCAAATCTCACATGGTATGAGAATTTGTTGAATGTCATTGGATAGGTTTTTTGAGAGATTTCTGGTGTAATTTGGGGGTTTTGTTTTTGTGGCTTTCTTATGTAGATCAAAAGTGGAGCTTGTTGGTGCAAATTTGAGGTCATTATGAAATTTAGAAGGTCCAAATTAGCCAAGATTGACTGTCCAAATTGATCTAGAGGACTCAAAATGTTTTTGCCGTCAATGGTGGTATAAGCGTTATAATTACTTTGCGTCTTGAAGGTGATTTTTGACTATCGATATCTTAGTCATCTAGACTCCTTTTCTTGAGATTTTTTTTTGGTTTGAGCTAAAATTTCGTGCTTTAGGTAGTTTTTGATTTTCATCCTTGAATTTTTCAGAAAAATGAGTAATTCTCATTTTCACAACTTTTGGGGTCTTGTTCGAGCTCGTAGGGACTCCTTTTCATGTGCAATTTTTGAAAAAGTGCATTATTTTTCTCATACATCACAATGGTACTATCAATATGTAGTGATTGCGATAAAAAATTATACTTTCAACACTTGGCCTTATTTGGCTTATTTTTGCAATTGTAATGTATAAATGTTAGTTTGGTTTTTCCATGGTGATCTAAGTTTGTTATAGCTTGATTGTGGCAATTGCAATCACTGAAATGGAAAATAAAAAATCTAATTTTTAATTATTTAATAAAGTAATTTTAATAAAATGTTTATATAAAACCCTTTAATATTCTTTTTATAAATAAATTTAACCTTTTAAAGCAAATTTGGGAACACACTTTAATGACCACCTACCGAGTTTGTACTGACCAACTATTCGATCTTCCATGCGGCAACCATCAGGGGCTAGATGTTCCATTTTCTTAACAACATCTAAATGGGAGGCGTCTTCAATAGTTAGCTACTTTGGACAATTTTTTGGCATGGCTTCTTTATTATGTTTTTGAATTTACATCATCACTGTTGCAATTTCTTGTATGAGCTATGTTGTAAATGAATTATCGAAAAGTGCTACAATTTTTAGTGTACTTTGTCATTTCATGTTTCTTTGGATGTAATTTTCTTGTAGTCAGATGGCCAGGCTCTATATTGTGAGACTTGGTATGTGTCTCTAGTTGACTTTAGAATGTACCAATATGCAGTTTGACAACATCCACTTGATGCTCATGCAAGTGTCTTCTTGATTCTAATCTTATTCCTATTGCAGTGTGAGATTCCTCAGTAGTTCTTCATCAACATATTTTATAATAGTGCTTTGACATTCTTGGTGCAACATTATCTCTATTTCTTCCCAAGGGAGGAATGTTCAACATCATTGGATCATCTTCATCATTTAGGAGATTCTACATTGAGGTGGGGTCACTTTACTTCTCCATTCTCTCTTATGGGAGGGACTTTTTCTCACATGGGGTTTTGTCTTCCTCATTATCATTGATAACATTTTGTGTTTTCAGCTCTCTTTTGTGGAGGAGTTTTGTCACACTGGTTTTTTTTTCTTCTTTTCTTTGTTTGTGAGAGATTGCATTGCATTTGTACATGGGTACCTAACATGGCATAGTAGCTACAATCCATCTTGCATTGTATGCATATATTCTCCTTAAGTTGCACTTAAGGGGGTGGTGGCGTGTTAAGTGTTGTACCTTGTAAATCTTTCTTCTAGGTTATAAACACACGTATTACTTAAGTTTACTTAGGGACCACATAGGAACATTCCCACTTTCAATGGTGTTATCACATTATCACTTTTCCACCTTTGGAGAATGATCCACCTTTAGTGGACGTGTTACACAATCACCTTTCCAACTTGGATATGGTGATCCACCTTTAGTGGACATGCGACACTTTCACTTTTCTACCTTTGGAGGGTGTTCCATTATACTGAATGCATCACACTATCACTTTTTTACTTTAGGTGGGTGATAAGTTATCACTTTATTTATCATCTCATAAGATTAAGACACTCTCCATAATCTTATGTCTTCCTATAGCTCATCTTGGCCTATTTAACCAAGGGGTCTCCTATGTACTATTCAATTAAGTCAATTCGATGAATTCAATCTATTCTATTGCATTGTTGGTGAGAATATAATTTATTCTTTCCATATTGATTCTCTCTTGTTATTGTGCTTTCCATAAGGCCTCTAACTCTTGGGTGGCTATCTCCATAGCCAAATCTTACAAGAGGTCCTTTCATTTATGTGGAAATAGGGTAGAGGGATACCAAGAACATCTATGAAAATATACAAACTATCCCTTATCCAAAAAAAATGGTAGTTGCGCTCATGGATGGTTAGATGTAAGTGCTTGTGTAAGTAACATAAAGTTGCATTCAAGATCATGTATGAAAATGGCTTGGGTTGAGACCAATTTATAAATTTTTGGCTCAAGGAATGGATGACTAGGATAAATAGATGAGATCAATGACATATATTAGTTGAGAGTGATGGAGAGATGAGATGAGGATAAGTGTTCTCTTATGGTTGGAGGAGATGGATGGAGAGGGATAAAGGGGAGAATCAAGGGTGGATATTCTCCTTGGGAAGATAGGAGGGATGAGATGGAATGAGTAATTTGTGGCATCCAAGAGGGACAAGACTTTGACCCATACAATATGGTACCAAGGCCATGTCACATGGACAAAGCCCCATGCCTTGCATACAAAATGTCCACACCTTTGTACATATTGGATGATGTAGAAGATTTGATGGGGGGTTGACTAGGATTAGGCATGTGCAAGTGGGTGATTAGGGGAATAAGTGGATTAACTGACTTAAAGAAGGGTGGAGAATTTTTTTTTTTTTTTTTAAATTTTGGGAAATAGATGGAATAATTTAATCAGATTTTCTTACCTTTGGTGGAGTATAGGAGGAATATGATTTAATAATTTAGGCTAGGAAATGGTTGCAACTGAATAGTGATGATAGCAAATTTATTAATTAAATAATAAAATATTATTTAATTAATAAAAAGATACAAATGGGATAATTAATTGAATAATTAGAATTTTATTCAATCAATTCTAAAAGGAATTAGGGGACTAATGACTGTGTGTAAATTTTAGGATTCTACATTTCGCCCCTCTTTAAAGTGATATTATGAAGTAGCTTCATTTCAAATAAGATTAAAACATAGAGCTTAAAAGAAAATGGTTAAACTAGGGAATATGATGCCTTGATTGATTAGGAAGAAAAATAATGAGTTAGGATAAGGATGTTCCCCTTGAGAGGACAAGCTGATTTAGGAGAACACAAGTGTTCTCTTGAAATGGATGAGAGGATGCAAGGTAAATGGGGGAACATGATACAAGATGATGGATAGAAGTTGGGAGGGATAAGTGGTGAGAGGATGTGGAGATGATGGATGAAAGAAAATGGATAGATGAAATACGTCATTATACTACATTTGTATGGACACTCTTTATTTTAAATAGAACTAAATGCTATGCACTAGGGTGACAATGTGTCCAATACATAGTAAAAGATAAGTCATAGGCAACCATATGCCTTATAACCATGATATGAAAGGCCATGATACCACTATGGAGGGTAGGTTATTGTTAGAATAATAAGCATAAAAATTCAAATATTAACACACAGAAGAGAACACAATGACAGAAATTTAACGTGGTTCACCCAATCCCTGGGCTACGTCCACCAACAGCGAGTCCAATGTCTTTATTATTATCCAGTGATTACACTCTGAAACCTGCAACTCAATACCGTCACAGGAAGCTACGAAAATACCTCATACAATGAAGTCACGAAACCCTAAGCCCTTTTCACAAGTATATTTGACCTAACCTAATTAGGGCAAAAAATACTCAGACTAATAGAAAATTGATGGCCGACCCTTTACAATATGGTTAAGTCATTGATGGCCCCTTGACCCCGAGCTTGGGGGCGTTGCCCCCAAACCCCTGTAGATAAGTCTGGGGGGAAACTGCGCCGCAAGAACCTGAGTTTGATTAGGCTCCACATACATAACAATCTCCCACTTGGAGACTGATCAAACTCCACAACAATATCCTCCCACTTGGAGACTGATCGACCAAACCTGTAGCTCCCACTGGAATAAAGAAACCACCCTGGACTTTGTTGTTCTTTTACTCTGTTCAGTCTAGAAGACCAACCAAAGCTGAAGAGGAATTCAACTTCTCCCTTGTCATTGCCTTTGTAAACATCTCTGCTGGATTATCATTTGTATGAATCTTTTCAAGCTGTAATTGGCCATCCTCCAAAGAAGACCTTATGAAATGGTACCTAAGCTGTATGTGCTTTGTCCTTGAATGAAAAGAAGAATTCTTTGCAAGATGAATGGCACTTTGGATATCACTGTACAATGGGCGATCTTTCTTCTTCTGACCCAATTTCTCTAGAAAACATTGTAACCAAATCATCTCCTTGCTAGCTTTTGTAGCAGCTACATACTCAACTTCAGTAGTTGAAAGTGCATTAACTTTCTGCAATCTAGAAATCCAACTGACTACAGTACCCCCTACAGTGAAAACATACCCTGTAGAATGACATCTATGGTAACCTTGTTTAGCCATGAAACTATCAAATTTTAAATACCATTGGCGGGGTGCCTGCTTTAGGCCATACAGACTCTTCCTTAACCTGCACACCAAAGTCTCCTTACCCTTGACCTCATATCCCTCTGGTTGCTGCATATAAATTTCCTCCTCCAAATCTCCATGGAGAAAAGCTGTTTTGACATCTAATTGTTCAAGATGCAAGTCATCTGCAGCCACAAGACTTAGTATAGTTCTAATTGAAGTCATTTTTACAACAGGGGAGAATATTTCATCAAAATCGATGCCCTTTTTTTGTGCAAAACGTTTTACCACAAGTCTGGCCTTATACCTCTTCTTTCCTTCATCTTCCTCCTTCAGCCTATAAACCCATTTGTTAGGAAAGGCTCTTTTTCCTTCAGGTAAAGGGACTAAGTCCCAAGTCTTATTTTTCAACAAGGAGTCAATCTCCTCTTTCATGCCCAGCTTCCACTGTTGTTTGGCATCTACCTGCATTGCTTCTTCATATTCTTCTGGTTCACCAGAATCAGTCAATAAAATGGAATAAAAAGGAGAAAACCTTTTAGGAGGTCTACTTGACCTTGTAGAATGTCTAACACTTTTAGGAGTTTGAGGGATAACCTATTGTTGCTGAGCATCAGGTACGAGTGGTGTTCCTTTTTCAGGAGTCTCATCCAACACCACATATTCTTGTCTGATCTGTTCATGCTTCTTTTCCTGCAACTGTTCTTTATACATGACCTTCTCATTAAATATAACATCTCTACTTCTAATTATCTTAAGATTTTCAAAATCCCATAACCGATAACCATAGTCATCTACTCCATATCCAATAAAGGTACATTTCTGATATTTAGCATCAAGCTTGGTTCTATTTTCTTTATCAACATGGACAAAAGCTTCACAACCAAAAGTTTTCAGAAATGAATAATTTACCTTTTTACCAGTCCATGCTGCCTCTGGAATACCACCATCCAA
>MU227412.1:857743-905015 GCA_018584345.1 Thuja plicata
CCAGGCTTTCCATAGTACCAACAATCTTTCTTTCCTTTAGATTGAGAACGTCCTTTATTTGACTTCCCTTGTGACTTGCCATGCGAAGGGCCTTTGCCTCTTTCACTTGTTCTTCCTCTGTTCTCCATGTTTAAAGCTGAACCTGATGAGGTTGAAGTTTCACCTATGCTTTTCTGTCGCATTTCCTTGCTTAGGATAACACCAACAACTTCATCAAATTTCAAAGTATTTGAACTAGAGACAGAGTTGCTTACAGCCATAACCAAACTATTCTAGCTTTCTGGCAAAGAAAATAAAAGTAAGAGAGCCCTAACCTCTTCATCGAATATAATTTTTACGGATGAAAATTGACTAGTGACGGTATTAAATTCATTTAAATGATTCGATACAAATCCTCCCTCACCCATTTTCATATTAAACAAACACTTTATAAGAAATACCTTATTTAAAGCTGAGGGTTTCTCGTATAACTTAGCCAATGTCTCCATCAGCTCTATGGTCATTGTTGCTTTTGATAACCCCTGTAGATAAGTCTGGGGGGAAACCGTGCCGAAAGAACTTGAGTCTGATTAGGCTCCACATACATAACAGTTACAAGGGCCTATATAGATGCAATACAAATGATAATGCACAAAAATAAACAAGTAAACATGCACAAAATAATTTAATTACAAACATGATCTTGCCCCGGTCAAGTTGAAAAGTCAAGATTGATTGATGGACGAAGCATTGTTGATGTGGGAATGACATATCCGAAAATGATACAAGGTTTGGAAATGATACATTCCAATGATGATGGTTTGATTTTGGATCAAGGCTCACAAAAAAGGCTAGTAACAAGACCAATGATTGCAATTAGATGATTTGCACTAGATTGCATGGATGAGGATTTTCTTTTGAGTTTTGATTAGATAGGGAGATTTGGATTATATGGGAGGAATTATTGATGAGATGAATGGTGTGGAATCACGTGGAGGTATCCTTTAGGTAGATACAAATGAAAAGGGATTATGGCAGAATAAAATTAGCTATTAGGATGGATTTATAGATGTTGGATAGGGAATTAATATTTTAGAAATTGAGGGATTATTGGATTAAGGATGTGGATTTTAAATAGGTGATAAGAGGAAGGATTGGGTAGATGGATGCTTCAAATGTGATCTCCAAGGACTATGTCATAAAGGAATAAATGACAAGGCACTAGGATGCGTATGATAGGTTAGAATGTAGGATGATGAGATGATAAGAGAGATAGATGAATAATAGGATGATGTGAGGATGAGATATATGAAGGTGTGTGGAAGGATTTTATGGGTAGATACGATGAATGGATTGGAGGGGAGGAGGATAAGAGGATATAGGAATAAAAGTGTGTGATGTATAAATATATGACAAGAGATGTCCAAAGCATGTAAAAATAGTTGCCTTTATCCTTATCAAGATCTGTAGGAGGATGGAGGAATTGAAATGGATAGGATATGATGTGTATGATAGGTAGGTGGGATAGGGAAGATGATAAGTAGATAGCTAGAAGAATTTTTTCCTTAACTATAGAGAGAAAATTGATGTGAGATCTATGACACCTATTTTCTAGGGTTTTATTATGGTACTTGCCCAAGGTTCTTGTTTCTAGGTTTTCACTATTCAATAGATTTTCTCCTTTTTATTTTAATTTTTTAAATTTTTTTCTTCTGGATTTTTAAGTTTTTGAGGGAGGTTAATTGATGGAGATAGATAAGGTTAGGATGTGGATAAATAGGTTGGGAAGATAGGGGATTTGGAAGATAGGATGATAAGGAGATGGAGGGATAACTCAAATCTCTAGTTTCATATGTTGTGATAAGAGCCTAGTTGAAGTGAGCATCAGATGTTGGTACAACCTTATTAGGTTGGTGGATTATGAAAATTCATGGATTAAAGGGATTTGATGGGGAAGGTATGTGTGTTAAGGGACCAAGTGTTGGAAAGTGTTTGGATGGAAGCATGGGAGGGGAGTGTGATGGGGGATGGTGCCATGACCAATATTGGCACACATTATGATGGGTGTTGAATGATTGGAGGAGAAATTGATGGTGTATATGGAGATGATGAAGCAGTTAGGATAGTGTATTTTTGGACATAGGGACCCGAAATGTATTTATGAGATGGGGGATGGGGATGTGTAGTTTTAGTATTAGAAATTGTGAATGCCACATTGGATTTTTTGTTTATATATATGGTAACCTTTTTTTAGGGATCCAAATGATTTTTATATTTGGTTGCACATGCCTTTGTGATATTTTAGACTTATTACATTTTTAGATTAGATATTTCTTTGTTTTAGAATGTCATTTTGAAAGGACATGAAATTTAGATTTTAGTGAATCTTTAGCTTTATGCATTGTTGATTTGACATCCAAATTGCTTCCAATGGAAAGGGTATGGGTGTGTGAATATGGATGAGTTGGAAATAATATAAATTGAGTGATTGACATGGGATGTTGGATTAGATGCATGAATGTGTGCCTTTGTTGATCATGATTGGAGATTATAGGAGTGAAATTCTTATGATGGGCGATAGAGATATATGATGGGTGAATAAGGGAATGAATAGGGTAATGATGCATGCACATACCAGATGTAAGAGAAATCTTGCATCATCCAAGAGAGGTAGAAGAGAGAATGTTTTTTTAAAAATGAACATTTAAAAAAAAAATGAGGAAAGAGAGTGACAAAAATGTAATAAAAGAAAAAAAAGGAAAAAAATAAAAAAATCATAAAGCTACTTTTTGTAACTTATCATTTATCAAGGTGCATAGGTGGCATTTTAGAAGTTTGTGGAGAGTTCCTTATTTTATAAAACGCTTTAGGCATTTTTTAAATTACATCATGCATTTAATATTTGTAGCAAGGTAGTTGCACCTACCTTTTATCCCATATTGCTTGTGTTTGTAATCTTTTTTTGTGTTTGTAATTGTGATGGGTTTGAATGATTGGAGGAGAAATTGATGGTGGATATGGAGATGATGAAGCAGTTAGGATAGTGAATTTTTGGACATAGGGACCCAAAATGTATTTATGAGATGGGGGTGTGTTGTTTTAGTATTAGAAATTGTGAATGCCACATTGGATTTTTTGTTTATATATATGGTAACCTTTTTTTAGGGATCCAAATAATTTTTTTTTTGGTTGCGCATGCCTTTGTGATATTTTAGACTTATTACATTTTTAGATTAGATTTTTCTTTGTTTTAGAATGTCATTTTGAAGGGACGTGAAATTTAGATTTTAGTGGATGTTTAGATTTATACATTTTTGAATTGACATCCAAATTGCTTCCAATGGAAATGGTATGGGCATGTGAAGATGGATGAGGTGGAAAGAATATAAATTGAGTGATTGACATGAGATGTTGGATGGGATGCATGTATGTGTGCCTTTGTTGATCTTGATTGGAGATTATAGGAGTGAAATTCTTATGATGAGCGGTAGAGATATATGATGGGTGAATAAGGGAATGAGTAGCGTAATGATGCATGTGCATCGAGGGTGTAAGAGAAATATTGCATCATCCAAGAGAGGTAGAAGAGATAATTTAAAAAAAAAAAAGAAGAAAAAAATTTAAAAAAAATTGAGGAAAGAGAAAGTGACGAAAATGCAATAAAAGAAAAAATAAAAAAATAATAAAGCTAATTTTTGTAACTTATCATTTATCAAGGTGAATAGGTGACATTTTAGAAGTTTGTGGAAAGTTCCTTAGTTTATAAAACGCTTTAGGCATTTATTAAATTATATCACGCATTTAATATTTGTAGCAAGGTAGTTGCACCTACCTTTTATCCCACATTGCTTGTGTTTGTAATATTTTAGGTGGGAAGTACTATATATACTCATGGAAATCAATTGTAAATGTTGTTGGAGTTTTTGTAATATCTTTAAAAAGAAAGGATTATGTCCTTAAGAAGTTGTAATCTTGTAAGCTCTTACTTGCATATTTGAAAGCCAACTTGACTAATATTTGTAGAAGTGGTGGGATATTTATTTCCAATAGAATAATAAATATGGAACATTTTCTCTTGCATTTCTTAAGTTGTTCTTGTGTTATTGTTTAGTTATTTTTTGGAGAGTGTTTGTAATGATCTCATATTGTAAGAAGTTTTAGTTATCTCTTTCAAACAAGTTGTAAGGATTTCATACTCAAGTATTTGGAAGCATTGTCATCATCTTCAAGTATTATCAATCCATGCTTTGTGAAGCATTTGTATTCTCTTTGATTCTATATTATTTTGTCTTTGGTTATTAGTTGCTAAGGGTGGTGTGGCCCTTTATCAAGTGGTATCAGAGCATGTGTTGAGTATGTAAGGGGAGTACCATTTATCATGTAAGATGGGGGTTATATTTTGGGATATAAGGGTGCAAAATATATTTAGGTGAGGTATATGTAATGGTTGATTCTGGTATATAGGGTCCTAAAATGAACTCATAGGATGGAGGGATAGTTATAACGGGTTTAAATTGGTATAATGGGGGAGACAAGATGTCACTAAATGGTTTAGAGGAACAATGAGAATAATCCATTATGGTCTTGTACAAAATTATCACGAGTGTCAAAAATGTTGTACTAAGATTTTTTAATTGAATTCCTTGGGATATGTAACCAAGAATTTGTGATTGTAGATTTTATTGGATATGGAAGGGCTTCAAGATATCTTTCTCATGTAATCCTAAGCCTTTACCTTGATAATTCATGTTGGTTTAAAGTAGAATGTCTATAATTTTGGAAGCAAGATGAAAGTACACTATTAGGTGGAGTAGGATGGGTAGTAGATATGAGTCATTTGTTTGCTATAGGAGAACCACTATGGGTGAAGGTAAGAGGACCAAGAGGACAAGGTGATAGTTTTGGGATGGTTTAGGTAGGATAAGGAAAGAGGTGATGAAGTGGATTAGATGGGATTCTATTATTATATTTAGATGAAGGATATTTCAATATACTTTGGAACAAGCTCTTGGAATGTTTGGACTAGTGTCTATGGTGTGATGAGGGATGAGTGTTAAATAGAATCCAAAAATGGGGTGGATAGAAGGATGATAGATTCATTAGGTTTGTAAGATTAGGATTGGATAATGCTAGTAATAGGAGATTGGGCTTTATGTTGGATGGTGTTAGGATTTAGAAGAGGAAGGATAGGTGTGGGATGGATAAGGGCCTCATCACTTATCATACTACATGATTGGGGTGATATCACTTCACAACTTTGGGATGTAGATTGTATGTTGCTTTCGTTAAAAGAGTTCTTAGAGGAATTCTAGATTAAAAATAATAAATTATTTAGGTATAGATGAATGATAGAGACTAGATAGAGAATTAGGGTTATGGTTTTGAAGATTGGGATTAGATGGAGGATAAGGAGTAGATGAAATATTAGGATTATGCATTGGATAATTGAGATTAGCCATATGATTAAGAGTAGACGAAAGATTGGGATTATGGATTGGAATTAGATGGGTGATTAATAGTAGAGATCGAAATATAGATTGGGGGATGGTAGGATAGTGGATTTGAATAAGGGGTGAAGGTGATGATGTTTTACAATGACGAAGGTTGAGATATGACTAGGGGAGAAGATGAAGATATTGGTATTCGATGAAGGATATATGTTTGTGTAAGGGAATTAGGTTTAATATGGATGATGGAAATAATATATTTACATTGTCAATGGTAGGATAATAATTACTAATGGGTATACATGGTGGCCTGATGAGATAGCTTGTGTGAGCCATTGATTAGTCAAAAGGAGGGGTGAATGTTGAAATATTGGGGAAATCTTGTCGTCAATATGAAATCATGAGGATCAATTTTATACTCATATTGATCCTAAAGATTGGCATCATCATCCAAATTGGGTGATTTAATTTCATACTCATCTTGATCAACAAGACTTTCATCATAATTAACATGGGGAGGGGGGATTTTAGGGATGACTATGACAAGGATATTCATAAAAAATGTATTCAGGGTGATCACTTAATGAGTTGGATTTATCTTAATTTAGATGAGAAGTTAAGTAACAACACTAGTGTGTGGGAACCCATGATATTGTAAAAATAGTTATAATATGAAAAACTTGTAAAAAAGAGCTGTGAGCCTTTAAAATTCACCTTTATTTTCTTCCAAAATAATATATGTACACATTTATAAGAATATGAAAGCTTAGAAAATCCTAAAGAATTTGAACTGAACAATTGGAAATGGAAAAATAAAAAAACAAAATCAAAATTTATTAATAAACTTGTGTATTTTGGTAATCCAACTTGGCATGGTCATAACTTCTAGCCAAAATGTCAAAATCTAGATATACTATTGGGAAGATCTCCAAGTGCTCTACTTTCAATACCTTGAAATGTATGCCTACTAGTGGAACCCAAATTTGCAGATCAATTTGCATATCCAAATAGCTCAGCGAAGTATCTTTTTTATACCTATGTCGATGAAATTTATTTGTTTTGTATTATTTTTTTACCCTAGTGTTCATAGTCTCATTTTCAAATTCATATTTCTAACCGTTGCATATGATTTTTTGGGCTTTTTGTTATTTCATATCCTTGCGTAGATCTATTCAACGATTAAAATGTCAATGAAGATCAACAGTTTGCGTAATTCTGCTATCAAAAAATAAAATGAACTTTATCCATAGCCGAATCACGCATTATCACCACGTGTCTCGGAACCACAAGTTCTGAGTGGAAAAGATGAATATCTACAGTTAAAGCTCGACGAGGATCTATGGTTGGCGTGATGCTACTGAGAGAAGACACATGTTATTTATCCATTGTGGAATCACGCATTAACAACACGTGTCCTGGGTCCACATATATTCTGAACAGTGAGACAACATGGATAACAGTTGGTGATACCAAATTGGTTGAGCAAGTTGATGAGGAGGCACATCATTTTAAAGAAATTTAAAGCATGCGCTACTAAATCTCCTTTCTTTTAGCATGTGGGTATGATCAATGATGGTGTTTTAATTAAGCGGAAAAGATGAACAAGTTTTAAAGTAGGCTGAAGGTTGATCCAGAGTTAAAGCACAACAAAGATCCACAGTGGGCGTGATCCCGCGATCAAAAGATGCACGTTGTTTATTTTTCATGGGATCATGCCTGAATGACACGTGTCCCGACTGCACGTTGATTAAAGTAGTGGAAGGATCGATGATTGGCATGATCCCGCGATCAGAATCTGAATGTTTTTTTATCCATCGCGGGATCACGCGATGATGACACATGTCCTCGATGATGAAAATGATAAGATTATTGGCTAGAAGCATTGACATGGATTTATTTATGTCATTTTAGTATTTTAATTATATTTTATGCTAGTCAGGGTTTTGTCTATTGTTTGATATGTCATTATCATTTTCCATGCAAGGTTTCGAGGATGACGAGTACCATGGATCTGTCTGATAATGAGACAAAGCGATATTAAGGGACTGAGGAGGATGAGGACATTCTTAAAACAATATTCATGAGGATGGTCGACTATGTCAGTGATTCTGTTCTTGATGCTGAAGCTGTTTGAGATACCATTGATGATATCCATTATCAAGCAGAGTATATATGGTTATCTGTGGATAAATGTATGATTGAAGTGCCATGATGATTATAACAAAGAATCATTATTTAGATTATCTTAGACAAATCAAAAGTGATTTTCTATCGACTATTATTATGAATCCCAATGGTTAAAAACCATTTTCAAACAAGGATGTAAATCATTCCTTAATTGTAACTATGATGTTCAATTGTTGATCTTAGGGTTAGGTTTTAGTTATGAAGAGACACATTGGTCTGAAGCTTGTACACATAGGGATTCCAAGACCATGTGAAGAATAATTATTATTATCATTATCATTATTCCTAGTTTTAGAATTTGAACACAACTGCAACATGGACTTGAATGTACTATTATTTCAAAATCAATAAAAGATAAGTATTTTCTGTCTCACTTGTGATAAGAAAGTTTAATTCATTTCAATTAGACCCTTGTAATTATTTAAGGAAGATTCAATTTCTATTCTCTCAATGCTTGTGTAGAGATTTTACATGTCTCATATCCATGTTTGATTATCAAGGAGTTCATGAAAATTTAGTGTTTCTAGCTTCTTGTTCAATTGGTCTCCCAACCAAAGGAATTAAATTCATTTGAACTAGCAAGGACATACATAAGCTTAATTTATTTGCATCCATAGCATTTGAATAGTTGATGGTGTTGGAATATATACCGTCTTTCAAGGTTGTACATAGGACTGAAATTGGACTGACTCTATTGCCCAAGTTGAAATAGGCATTGATCTTATCAATAATTGGATATAGTCATTTAGTTCATTGTTTAAATTCCTTGAGATATTCTATCTATATTTTATTCACTTTACACATATTTTCAAAGCATTCTTACAATCTCACAAAGTATTTCAGTTTATGTTGTGATTGATCACAATTGGATTTCTTTCAAGTACATGTTTGCTACACTTGAGAGAGAGAGAGTCTGAAGTGTTTTCTATCTGGTATAAAAGACCTCCAACCAATAGATTAAGGTTGAGGTATAGACCTACCAGCCTTGGTCTTGTAGAGCCAGAATTGCAGAAGTTCCAACCTTGCCTTTGGTAGAGACTTGTTAGTTGGCCAAATCACTTGGGTTTCCCATCATTGGATTGGCAAGTCCATAGGAAATCCAATCCGTTGATTTGAGAACCAATAGATTGGCAACTATGCTGGGGATTTGTTATCATAACAATTTTAGAATTTCTAGTAAAGAAAAATTCTACTGGGAGAAAGGACTCAGAAGACAGTAAGTATTTTACTTCTGGTAAGAAGGTGGTGAATCTATAAATTTGATGCAGTTATATCTTGATAAACTATTTTTTTTATACTAAGTATTTATGTGGGGTAGAAGATCCTTGCATGAAGATCAACTTGAATCAGATTTACATGAAAGTCTGAGGAGAGGAAAGAAACAAGTTTCAGATATGTTGTGTATTGGATATAAGAAGTTTCTTGATAGGGAGAATATTGGTTTTAGTGAAGAAAACCAATTTGCAAATCCAAGTAATTTGGAGGATAATAGAAACCCCTTTGGCTTTGAAGATGCTGAAGATCAGAATCCAGTACAATAGGTAGGAGAGGAAGCAGAAGAATATGATGAAGAAGATGATGCAATATTTTCTATGCTCGGTAAATTATATGAATATGACGATAAGAATCCCAAGGTAGCTAAAGATTTGAAGAGGTTTCCTAGAGAAAGATTGGATAGATTAGGGATAAAGAGAGATGATTTAACTTTATCACCTGATACTAAAAATAGTGGAGAAAGCTCAAGAGGAAAGAAAACATAAAAAAAGGATGATAAAACTTGTGTATATAATCCTCCTCATAGAAAGAAAGGGGAGAAAATTTTCAACAATGATCATATTAATCCATTGTTTGAACAAGACAATAGAGGAAGACAAGGAAGAAGAAATAATGACAGTGAAAGAGGTGATCCTAGGAGACAACCAAACAATGGAGAAAACTATAACCAAGGTAATCCAAGGAACTAAAACATGGGAGAACAATATAGGGATGATCAAAATCTTCAGGGCATAAATCAATGAGTTCCTAGAGGGCAGAAAGGGAATTTCCATAGTATGGGCCAAAGAAGAAGAGCTCCAATGGTGATAGAAAGATATAGGCAACTAGATTTAAATGGGATAGTTGGATACCCAAACCCTATATCAAATGAATTAAGAAATGCCATTCCAAAATTTTCAGGGAATGGAGTGGAATATGTTGAGCAACATACTATAAATTTAAAAAACATTATTGAGGAATTAGAAGTGAACCATGAGGATTTTTTCTTGAAGTTGTTTGTCCAGTCATTGACTGAGGATGCAACCAAGTGGTATAGGGGGTTTCCTAACGGGTCCATCTTAAGTTGGTGTGACTTTGTAAATCAATTTGTTGAGTAGTTTGGTGACCATAATGATACATATTTTACATTACATGAATTGAATAGCATCAAAAAGAATTTTAATGAATCAGTTGCAAAATTCAATAAAAGGTTTAAATAAGTCTTGAATAGAATATCAAGAGACATAAGACATGTTGATTCTTTCTTGATTGAATTTTATCTGAGTGCATTTGATAACAAAATACATTATGAGATTAGATTACAAAGGCAAAGAACCTTACAACAAGATTTTAAAGTTGTCACTACTGTTGAAAATGACAGAAAGGCTGCTGGAAGGATAAATAAAAAGGGATGATACTAAATTATACAATTCAAAGGTCCCTAAAAGTGACGATCTCAAAGAAATAATGGATATGCTAAAAAATTTAGATGTGAAACAAGGTAGAAGTGATAGGCTATCATTCCCTAAAAATGATAGATTTAGATTGCAAGATATGCCCTATAATACTAGTTGGAAAGATGGCAAGCCTGAAAACAAAAGTTACGCTAAAGAAACACCCGATCCATTGAAAAGAAACAACCATTTGGTGGAGAGAAATCCTTGGTGTGAAGCTTGCACATTACCACATTCTCCTGATAATTGTGTTGTGGCCCATAGATTGCAAGAGGATGAAGATCAGAGTGATGATCAACAACCCACAGTGAATAATGTCTCATTTGAACCCATGTGGGGAAGAGATGATTACAATTCTTCTGATGAGGATTATGTGTACCACAATTATTTGAACAAGATATATTAATGTGAAAGGAAACAAGGAGAGCTGCCAATCATTAGGAGGTTACCAAATGAAGAGAAAGTAGCAAATACTATTGCAGAAATTGAGGAACCAAGAAGTGATTACAAACTGAGGAATAGAAAAATAAATGCTGATTAAGGGAAACCTGATGGAATATTTGTCAAGGCACCCAAGAAGAGGGTCAACCAACCAGACACACTAAAGATGAAAGATGACACTACAAAGCTAGGAAAATAGGTAGATCATCATCAAGCTCCTAAATTGACACAGACAAAAGAGAAACCAATGATCAGGAAATATACCCCCAATAGTAGCTCTTTTATATCAAATAATTTATCTCAGGTGAAAATTTCTATTCCTTTATTTGAGATGATGAAAATTTTTGAATACAAAGACGAGGGTGCGAAAGTGTTGTCTAATGTAGGTAATTTTTTTAAAGAGGAATCTAATCAGAGACGAGTAAATGAAGAGCCACCAGTGGTTTATTTAGGAACTACTATTACTCAAAATGGAGCACAAGTTGATACTTTTTTTTTTTTTATCTCACTTTGATGATTAAAAATAAACTTGTTAAGGATTGTATGATAGATTCAGGAGAAGCAGTCAACATCATGCCCTCAGAAGTTCTGAAGGAGCCTGGAATGAAGGTTGACACAACTTATGGAAGAAGTTATGCTATGGACAATAGATCTATACTTGTTAGTATTATGAAAAATGTGGAATTTAAATTTTCTGCTTGTCCTGAAGCATCATACAAAATTGATATTACTGTTGTAGAAGTTCTTGCTAATTATGGAATGCTTTTATCTAGACAATGGTCAAATTTAGTGGGTGGTCATATTAAATTAGATTTGTCTTATGCTACTATTCCAGTAGATGGAAGGGAAGTGAGAATCAATAGGGAGCCAAGATCCCCATATATAATTGAAGAAGACATTTTGATGGAGACAATAAACTTTTGTCACTCAGACATGGATAATTTCCAGGTGAGTATCACTAAACCAATACTAAAATTAAGTAGCCCCATAGAAGTGCATTTAAAAGAGAATCATGAAGAGATTTTGAAAATGAATTTTGATGGAGCATGCAATACGGAAGGTAATGGGACTGGGATCACTTTTGTGTCTCCATGTGGTAAGATTTTAAAAATTTCTTTCTTGTTGAATTTTGAATGTAGTAATAATATTTCAGAATATGAAGCACTCATCCTTGGTTTAAAAATTGCAAAATCTTATGGTATTAAGATGCTTTCAGTATATGGTGACTCTGATTTAATTGTTTCTCAAGTCAAAAATAGATTCACAACTAAAAATCTTAGATTAAAACAATACAAGAATTTAGTATGGGATTTAGTTGAATTTTTGATACATTTTCAATAAAATGGATTGAAAGATCAGAGAATTATCTTGCAGATCTGTTGGCTAATTTAGCCATTAGATAGGTTGACATTCCTTTTGATGAGATTGTGCAGATGGAGATGAAGAACAAACCATCAATTCCTGACAATGTGCAGAAATGACAAGTGTTTGAAGATGACAAAGATCTCAAATTTTTGATGAACAAAGATAGATATGCAGATCAAAGCACATATTGGAATGGCTATGTTGAGAATTAGGATGGAAAAGAAACTTTGTTTGGAAAGGAAGTGGTGTAGCTAAAGACAAATAAAATTCCCGGAGGCTTGGTAACACTTGAAGGAGTTTTTGATGAGCAAGAAAGTCCTAGGGCAGGTGTGACAATTGAAAAGCATGAATAAGTTGAAAAGATCAACTTGGGAAATGATCATACTTCAAAGGAAGTATACATAGGAAAAATACTCACTCCTTGAATAAAGGCAGATTTGACAACCTTGTTAAGGTAATATAGGCATATTTTTGCATGGTCATATGATGAGCTTAAGCCCTACCGTGAAGACTTATTTCAGCATGAAATCCCTTTAAAACTAGATGCAAAGCCTTTTAGGAAAAGAAAACATCCTATAAACCCAATGCTATCCCCTAAAATGAGGGAAGAGCTTGTCAAATTAAGGGATGCAAGAATAATAGTGCCTATAAGACATTCTACATGGGTATAAAACTTGGTCCCAGTTAGAAAGAAGAATGGAGATATAAGGTTGTGTGTTGATTTTATAAATTTGAATGTATCATCTTTAAAAGATAACTATGCATTTCCTAATATGGAGACTCTTTTATAGAAGGTTACTGGGAATGAATTATTGTCTATGATGGATGGATTTTCAGGATAGAACCAAGTGAAGGTTAAAGAGTCAGAGTAATACAAGACAACTTTTAGCACTCCTTGGGGAACCTATGTTTATGCAAGGATGCCCTTTGGGCTAACTAATGTAGGAGAAACATTCCAAAGAGTGATGAATGTGGCTTTTGACAGCCTGATTGATCTCATCATGGCTATATATCAATATGATCTGACTGCATATTCAAAAAGGGAAAAGGGGCATTATACACATTTGGAGCAAATATTTGAAACAACTCTAGAATATGGGATATCTTTAAACCCAAAGAAATGTCACTTTGGAGTAACTGAAGGGAAGTTAATTGGACACATTGTATCAAAAGATGGTGTGAGAATAGATCCTGAAAGGATTGCAGCTATAGAAAAAATCCAGGTCCCTAAAAATGTTAAAGGAATCCAATCCTTTTTTAGACAGATAAACTTTGTAAGAAGATTTGTCCCAAATTTATCAGAAATAGTTAAAACTATTGTTAAGATGCTCAAGAAGGGTGCATATATTAAATGGGTGAATGAGGCCCTAGAGACATTTACTAATATTAAGAAATAAATCAAGGAAGCCCCATTCCTTAAAACAAATGATTTCTACAAACCAGTTCAGTTATTTTATTTTGCCTCTTATCATACTATTGCTGCTGTTATGTTACAAAAAAATGATGAGGGATATGAACAACCAATAGCATTTTTCAGTAAAACTCTTCAAGAAACATAACTGATTTATGACTTAAATGAAAAGAAAGCTTATGCCCTTTTCAAAGTAGTGATATATTTTAGGCCGTACTTGGTAGGGGTAAAGGTGACAACCTATGTGCCCAATGCAGAAATTAAAGACATATTTAGGTAGTCAGAGATTACATGAAGGAGATGTAGATGGGTGAATCAGATCCAAGAGTTTGACATGGAGATCCAAATCAAAAAATTAGTTAGAGGAAAAGGTCTTGCTAAACTTATGGCTGAATCAAATCTTGAGGTAGTTCAAGACCAGTTGAGCTCTAATAAATCAATAGTGAGTATTGAGAAATGTCCTTGGTATACCGATATAGTATATTTATTAAAGCACATGAAATGTCAAGAAGGTTTAAATGATAATAAAAAAAAGAAAATACAAGCATCTAGGTATGCTTTGATACAAGATGACCTATATTGGAAAAACAAAGAGGGTGTTCTTTTATTTTATTTAGATATATGCCAAGCAGATTCAATATTGAAGGAGTTGCATGGTGAAGTATGTGGTGGCCACTTTTCAGCAAGAACTACCACCTACAAGATATTACATGATGGGTATTGTTGGCCACATGTGTTTAAAGATTGTTATACATATGTTAGAAAGTGTGAGGCTTGTCCAAAGTTTTCAACAAAATTAAAATATGGTGGTGCATTACCCCTTAGAACCTTGTCCACTGAAGAGCCATTTCAAATGTCGGGGATAGATTTCATTGGTTAAATTTCTGATGTCTCCAATGGATAACACAAATAAATTTTAGTCACAACAAATTACTTTAGTAAATGGGTTGAGGCCATACCCTCTAGACAAGCTAGGTCATACCCTCTAGAAAAGATACAAGAAAGGTGGTGATAAAATTCCAAACATATAATATAATAACAAGGTTTGGTCTTCCTTGCAAGATTGTTTGTGATAATGGCATGTGTTTTAGATCCAAGGAGTTTTCTGAATTTTGCAATACTTATTGTATTAGTTTGTTATACTCTTCCCCTTACCATCCAAGAGGAAATGTCCAGGCAGAGTCAAGTAACAAGAGTATAATGAAAATCATAAAGAGAATGTTAAGCAATAACAAAAAGACATGGGACTCCAAATTTCCCCTGGCACTTTGGGCAGATAGAGTAACAATCAAAAAGTTGACAGGGTTTTCTCCTTATGAATTGGTCTATGGGAAACAAGCTAGATTACCATTAAAAAACTTACTTCCTGTATATAAATTTGTCAGGGAAGAACAATTGGAAGACATAAATTTCATGGAGAACATGATGGATCAACTTGCATAACTAGATGAAATAAGAAGAAGTTCACAAAGCCAAAATGCTAGGAAATAGATGCAACTGAAATCTTTGCATGATAAAAGGGCTAGAGAGAGGGGTTTTTAGAAGGGAGATTGGGTGTTGAAATGGAATGCCAAAGACTAGGAAAAAGGAAAACATGGAAAATTTGAAGCTTCGTGGCTTGGACCTTTTGTTGTTTTTGAGAATGTGGAAGAGAACAGTTATTTCTTACAAGACACAAAAGGCTACATTCAAGAATTCCCAACTCATGCTCAATATTTGAAGCCTTTTTTCTCTTGAACAAGGAGTTTTTCTAAATTTAATATTTTAATTCACTCTGTTATGTTATGTTTTATTTTATTTTTGTTTTGGTCTGCTTCTCCAGAGACAACTGAGATCTTTCTGTGTCCAGGTATGAACACACATCCCTGGAAAGAGCCATTGGTGGAACCCAAATTTGCAGATCAATTTTCATATCCAAATAGCTCAAGGAAGTATCTTTTTATACCTATGTCGATGCAATTTATTTGTTTTGTATTTCTGTTTTACCCTAGTGTTCTTAGTCTCATTTTCAAATTCATATTTCTAGTTGTTGCATATGTTTTTCGTAGTATTTTTTTTATTTCATATCCTTGCGTAGATCTATTCAGTGATTAAAACCTCAATGAAGATCAACGGTTTGTGTGTTTCTACTATCATAAAATAAAATGACCTTTATCCATAGCGGAATCACACATTATCACCACGTATCCTGGACCCAAAATTTCTGAGTGGCGAAGATGAAGATCTACAATAAAAGCTCATCAAGGATTGATAGTTGGCATGATGCCACTAAGAGAAGATGCACATTCTTTATCTATTGCAAAATCATGCATTAAAGACACATTACCTGGGCTCACAGATGTTCTGAACAGTGAGACAACAGGGATAACAGTTGGTAGTACTAGATTGATCGAGCAGGTTGATGAGGAGGCACGTCATTTTAAAGAAAGTTAAAGTATGCGATACTAAAGATCCTTTCCTTTAGCACATGGGTATGATCAATGGTGGTGTTTTAACCAAGCGGAAAAGATGATCAATTTTTAAAGGAAGCTGAAGGTTGATTGATGGTTAAAGCACAATGAAGAATAATGGTGGGCATGATACCATGATTGAAAGATGCACATTGTTTATTATTCATGAGATCATGACTAAATAACATGTGTCTCAGTTGATCGATGATTAAAGCAGGGAAAGGATCGACGGTTGGCATGATCCTGCGATTAGAAACTGGACGTCTTTTATCCATCGCAGGGTTGCGTGATGATGACATGTGTCCTCAATGATGAAAAGGATAATATGCTTGGGTGGAATCATTGACGTGGATTTATTTGTCTCATTTTAGTATTTTAATTATATTTTATGCCAGTTAGGGTTTTGTCTATTATTTGAAATGTCGTTATCATTTTCCATGTAGGGTTTTGAGGATAACGAGTACCATGGATCTATCTGATGATGAGACAATGCAATCTTTAGGGACTAAGGAGGATGAGGACATGCATACATTCTTAAAATAATATTCATGAGGATGGTCAATGATGTCGGTGATTCTATTCTTGATGTTGAAGCTGTTCAAGATACCATTGATGATATCCATTATCAAGCAGGGTATATATGGCTATCTATGGATGAATGTATGATCAAAGTTCCATGATGATCATAACAAGGAATCATTATTTAGATTATCTTAGACAAATCAGAAGTGATTTTATATTGACTATTATTATGAATCCATATAGTCAACAATCATTTTCAAACAAGGATGTAAATCATTCCTTAATTTTAACTATGATGTTCAGTTTTTGATCTTAGGGTTAGGTTTTAGTTATGAAGAGACACATTAGTCTGAAGCTTGTACGCATCCCTTGGATTTTATATAAATAGGGATTCCAATACCATGTAAAGACTAATAATTATTATCATTATCATTATTCCTAGTTTTAGAATTTGATCACAAGTGCAACATGGACTTGAATGTACTATTATTTCAAAATCAATAAAAGATAAGTGTTTTCTGTCTCACTTGTGGTAAGAAATTTTAATTCATTTCAATTATTCCCTTGCAATTATTGAAGGAAGATTCAAATTATATTCTTGCAATGCTTGTGTAGACATTTTACATGTATCATAACCATGTTTGATTATCAAGGAGTTCATGAAAAGTTAGTGTTTCCAACTTCTTGTTCAACTGGTCTCCCAACCAAAGGAGTTAAATTCATTTGAACTAGAAAGGATATAAATAGGCTTAATTTCTCTGCATCCATAGTATTTGAATAGTTGATGGTGTTGGAATATATACTATGTTCCAAGGTTGTATATAGGATTGAAATTGGATTGACTCAATTGCCCAAGTTGAAATAGGCACTGATCTTATCAATTGTTGGATATAGTCATTTAGTTCATTGTTTAAATTTTTTGAGATATTCTATCTAGATTTTATTCACTTTACACATATTTTAAAAGCATTCTTACAATCTCACAAAGTATTTCAGTTTTACAGTTTATGTTGCGATTGATCACAATTGGATTTCTTTCAAGTACATATTTTCCAAACTTGAGAAAGAGAGAGAGAGAGTTTTAAGTGTGTTCTATCTGCTATAAAAAACCCTCCAACCAACAGATTAAGGTTGAGGTATAGGCCTACCAGCCTTGGTCTTGCAAAGCCAAAATTGTAGAAGTTCCAACCCTGCCTTTGGTTGAGACTTGTTAGTTGGCCAAATCACTTGGGTTTCCCATCATTGGATTGGCAAGTCCATAGGAAATCCAATCTATTGATTTGAGCACAAAAACCTACAACAACCATTTCAACGAATCAATTTCTTTTTTGACCTCAAATTTTGGTTTGAAGGACTCCATAGCCACAATTTTTTGGAATGTATAAAGTATATATATATTTTTTGATATTTTCTATTTTTGATTGTGCTAACACCCTCTAGATCATGGACGAGAATCAAAGATAATATTGATGGATTAAAAGAATATGAAATAAAATATTTTAATATTGGAATACTTTGTTAGATTGAAATATTTCTAACATTGTTGTCATTGATGTCAAAAACTTCATACCGACATCTTGGCAGTATCAGTTGGTTAATGGAAATCTAAGTTGTGTACTTGTTGGATGTTAGCAGAGTATCAAAAGTATCAGTTATATGCAGAATAGGTTTTGTATGCATAATTTTGGTTCTCTTTGACATTTGTACCCAATTCTACTAATGGATTACATGTTTTGGTACACTTGTCTTCTTTTGGTAATCAGTGGTGTATGACATGTTCTTTCGGTTACTAATGATTGCTATGCCTTCAACATTCTTCTAGGTGTTCTTGATATCTAGAATTTCTTGCAGTTCATCAGTTAGCTTCTGGTATTATATTATGGACATGTTCTATCTAGTTTCATCTATCAGTGGTTTCATAAGTTTTTATGATCAAGACATGGTATTGGTTGTGGTGTTTTAATGGTTTTGGTAAATATAACGTATATTGTAAACATATTAAGTGCGACCTATATTTGGGTCCTAGTGTAGCATGTTGTAAATTTTTCTTAAGTGTGTCCTAGATTTAGGATTGGTGGTAGTGCATTAAATGTAATTTTAATATCTTTTTGAATTGAGGTTGAGACATTCTTTTGGTGTGGCCAACATATGTATGATTGGATATCTATATAAATAAATAAAGAAATTTTGTATCCATGGGATGAGAGTGTGAGTGTGGAAGAAGATAAGAAAGCAATAAAAGGAGTCTTTGAGTAAGCTCTTAATGGTGATGTATGCAAGCTGAAGCCAAGTGTGGAATATTATTGAGAGATCAAGAAGGGCATTTACATACATATTTGCAGTGGATTAGATAGTGGTATACAGAGAAAAGATCAACAATAAGATGTACTTTTGGATGTGGTAACTAAAACTAATTGTTGAACTATTTCATGCATATTTAGATGCTATCTTATCAATTCATATTTTGTCTATAAAATATCTCTTTTGTATAAGGGTAGTCAGCCTGACCGGCAATGAGCCAATCGTAGTGAGAAAATTGTAGTGAGAAAACCATAATGAGAAAACTGACAGTGAAAATTTGTAAAAATCACTTTAACCAATGTTTCATTTCATGAGAATTAGCTTCTCCATGGTTTTTCCTAGTTTGGGTTTCCACGTAAATTCTAGTGTTCTTTGTGTTGGTTCTTTTGTTCTTTCATGTTTACATTTGTTATGATTGTTTAATGTGGATACCGATATAATAGAAGTTAATATTGATATAAAAGTTACTATCGTTTGTGTGGTTTGTGAGTTTATTGACAAATTAAAAGTTTTAGAAAGTGTTTGTGAATAATTGTTTCATCCCCCCTCTCTAAATTCTGGTATTCTTTGTGTTGGTGGTTCTGTGCTTTCATGTTTACATGTGTTATGATTGATTGATATGGTTACCTGTAGAACATAATTTAATATTGATATAGAACTTACTATCATTTGTATGGTTTGTGAGTCTACCGACAAATTAAAAGTTTTAGAAAGTGTGTGAATAACTAATTCATCCCCCCTCTCAATTATTCAACATGTTCAATAATTGGTATCAGAGCTTGGTCCCTTGCAGATAGAGCTTAACCACTCGAGGGAGATCTTGGTTGTTTGAATAGATGGAAGGAGGTTACTATGCTGATGAAGATTTGGAAGATCATTTTGAGTGACATTGAGAGTACCAAATTAGAAAATGAGGATTTGCAAGAAAACTAGAAGGAAGTGAATGGATGTATTAGCAGGCTGAGGAATCAGATCTAGAAGTTTAAAGCAAGGCATAAGGAAGTCAGTTAGGAATTGAAGGAATCAAAAAAAAAATAGAAAACCTAGAACGGGAAGTGAAAGAATCAAAGGAAAAGAAAGCAGAATTGGACAAGATGCTAAATGAAAAGAAAAAGTATGAGGAATTTATGAGAGATGGATTGAAAAAATTACAAGTAGGTTGGGTAAGGGTTGAAAAGAAGAACTCAAACATAAGTTGGAAGACTAGAAGTAGACCAAAGAGGATTTGAAGAATAATTTTTATCAGAGTATGGAGGAATGTAAGAAATATGAGGAGAATCAAAAGAATACCATCAAGATGAAGTCATAAGAAAATGAGAAGATGGATCAAGAATTGAAGAAGCTGAGATTTGAAGCAAAAGTGTGTGAGAGAAAGACTATTTTGGATCAGTTATTATTCCTATAGAAGAGTCACAAAGATAAAGAAGGATTAGAGTATACTGGTGAATGTTCAAATCTGAAGGACAAAGGAAAAGAAAAGGTAGTTGAAGCTGAAGCAATGTCTGAGGCAGGCGAAAAGATCAAGAATCAAAACATTTCTATAAGAAGGCCTCCGATAAGACAACCAAATGCTCAAAGGTACTTATCTTTTAATGGTTGTTGTCATATTTTCAAGAATTTTGGTCAAAAGGTAGTTGATTGTAAGATGACAAAGGAACATAAAGTTTAATGCTTAATTGTCATAAGTTTGATCATAAAGCAAGTCAGTGCAAAATTCAATTTTCAAATCAGGAAAATAAGAATGCAGTGAATAATATCTTTCATGGGAATTTCTATGTATGTCACAAATATGGTCACAAGGGTAATCAATTTAGATCTAGAATTCAATCACTGAGATCTGGTAGGAGGAATGGTAATTATTTAAAATATGGTTAGAATGATCATTATGCTAACACATGCAAATCTGGTGGTGCTTCGGTAAATATTGAAGAAATGAATAATGTTTCAATTACAAGTGAATCTCATAAGACTAATATAACTTGGAAGAAGATGGATATTTTTGATGTAGAGATTCCTATGGTACCAGATCCTGGTACTACCTCTACCAACAAATGAGTCGTATGATTTGTCTCAGGGAGAATATTAACATGCTAAATCAATCACTTTTCCTGCTCTAAAGAGATAGAAGTAGCAATTATACTATCTCTGATATGATGGATGGACATATAATGATTGATGTGCATAGTACAACTAGATTATGTCAATGATAATTAATTTTTGATGGGAATATAAATTATGATGGATCGTGGCTTTAAAGGCATAATTTTGAAATCATTTGGTACTGTAGCAAGAAGAGGAAATCTGAGAATTTGCAGAGAGATCTTGAGGAGAAATTTATGAGTGATTATGCAGTCTGAATTGGTCATTCAAAGTATCCGTGTGTCTACAATAAAGAATATGAAGAAGGTTGAGCTGAAGGAGTTTGATCATGTTAGAATCAAGAAATTGGAGTTTGGATTGGCTGTAGAGGATATGAAAAGGATTATAAATCTTGGCCTGGATATTTGGGGAGAATTTTCCTGGTGCGATGACAGAGAATTTATTTTGTTCTTGCCAATTCAGTTTCAAGGTGAAACCCTAGTGTTGGATAAACCCTATCCAGTGATGAAAGAGGTAATCAGAGCCATTACATGATTATGTAGCATAAGTGAATTACCTGGAAAGAAGACGATAAGCTACAATAAGGTAAAAGAAATGATCATGATCAGTCGTGATCAAGGTGCACTGTTAATCAACACCCTCGAAGATGATATAGTGAGGTGTGTCTCCTATGGCATTTCTTACAAAATTTAGTTTCAAAATTATGATGGTGCCACTTCGACATTATTTGTTTATATTACACATATAGTTGTAAGGGTGAATGTTCAAATGGATCTTTGTAAGATGTTGCTAGAGAATTTTCTTGAAAATGTAAAGATGACTGTTGAAAGTGGATATAGTTTTAGTTTTGGGTCATTGTTCATGTGTTTATATTTCTATTTCTTGAGGTCATTAACTGGTAAGGAGAATTTTGAGTGGAAGACTGATATTCTCGTCAATAAGAATATTTGCAAACATCTTTATGTTTTGGAAAATAGAGTAGATGCCTGTAAGGCATATTTCATATCTTTGTATATGAGTATTGATTCAGGTTTGACAGTTATTGGTGCTATATCGATAAGTCATGATGAGGAGGGCTCCTCCTTGGGTTATAAGAGATTGGAAGTTGTTGTCAGTGGTTCCCCTCCAAAACCTAAGAGAAAAAATAGTGATAAAGAGAAGGAAAGTGTTACCATTTCAGAAGATGAAGAAGAAGAAGATAAGGAAGAGAATGTAGTAGAAGAAAATGAAGGAAAAAAGGAAGAAGAGGTGGAGAAAGATGTGGTTTCTTTGAAAGAATATGATTCTGTTGATTCTGTTAAGGTCCAAAATTTACTGGAAGATGGTTTTTTTGATAGGAATGGGGAAATATGGTCAGGCTATTCATTGGTGAACAAGTTTTCGGTGATGGAATTGATGACTGATCACCTGATCAGTAAAAGGATCATATTATCTATTATGTTTGGTAGTGTTGGTGCTCAAATCAATAAATTGGATTTCCTATGGACTTTTCAATCTGATGATGGGAAACCCAAGTGATCTGGTCAACTAACACGCTTAACCCCAAAACAAGGTTGGAACCTCTCAATTCTGGCTCTGCAAAACCAAGGCTGGTAGGCCTATACCTTAAAATTATCCTTCAAGTTTCAAGGTTTTTTTTGTAGCAGATAGAATACACTCCAAAAATTCTCTCTCAAATATGGCAAAGGAACTTGAAAGAAATCAACTTAAAAAAAATATGCTATAGACTGCAAAACTAAAATACTTAGAAATCATGAAAAAGATTTAGTAGATATGAATGTGAGCTGAGATGAACAGATGGATAAGATATTACAAAACTATAAATAATGAACTGAATAACTATAATCCAAATAATGATTATATCAATGCCTTATTCTATCATGGGCAATATAGTCAAAATCATCCCGACCCTATGTACAAACTTAGAGATAGTTTGTAAGAGAGTATCACTTCAACAATATTTAAATGAGCATATATCATAGGATAAATTCACAATTTATTTCAATTGTATTTAACTCTTCAAATGACAGACCGATTGATTATGGCCACAATCAATTGAATTCAACCATACAAGATAAAAGACCAATTGCCAATATAATTGTAAATGTAATAAAATAATATGCACATTCAAACTACTTTATTGAAGAAAATAAACATATTTTATGCAATGGAATAATAAAAAATGAAGTTGAGTCATTTCCCACAGATGAAAGAAAAACCACTTATCTTTATTGATTTTGAAAAATGGTACATCCAAGTTCATGTTACAGTTGTTGATCAAATCTATCCAATTTGACAATAATGATGATGATAATTTCCCTTCATATTGATCTTGGTATCCTTATTTATATGAATTCCAAAGGATGATAACAATCTTCAGATCAATACATTTGTTCATAACTAATACCTAATCCTAAGATCAACAACTAAATAGTTACAATTACATTTAAGGAATGATTAATCATCCTTGTCTGAAAATCAGTTATCAACCAAAAGGAATCAGAATATTGGTCACTAACAAATCAGTTGTGATTTGTTAGAGATAATTTAGAATAATGATTATGTGTTAAGAAATTATGGTACTTTGACATACTTTCATCTATATATTTATGCTTTTGATAATGGATATTATCTTTAGTATATTTAACAGCTTTGTTGACAAGAACCAGATCATTGACATTGTCAGCTATCTTCAAACATTATCCATCCTCATGAATACTCTGCTAAGAACATCTGCATGTCTTTATCTTTCTTAGTATTTCATAAAGATCACTTTATCCAGTTGGTAGATGGATCCATGTTTCACCACCTTTGAAACCCTACATGTGAACGTCGATGACGTATCAAATAGTATATAAACCCTAAGAGATATAAAATATAATTAAAGTATTAAAACAAAGAAAATAAATCCATGTCACACTGCTGCCCAAGCTTTCTTCCCTTTCAAATATCGAAGACACATGTAAAGATCGCATAATGCATTAATGGATAAAATTATTGCATCTCCTGATCAAGGGAACACACCCCCCGTTGATGCTTTCTGTGCTTTAACTGATGATTACATTTCTCATATTCTGTGGGTCTAGGATGCATGTCAACATGTTGTGATGCCTTAAAGATTAAACAATGATCATGTTTTGATTTGAGGCATTACACCAACCGTTCATCCTCATCTTACTTAACCATAGATTAATATTTGAGCTTTAACTAACACTCGACCACCTTTTGATCTTGGTTAAAACAACACCATCGATTAGACCCATGTGCAAAATGATGAGAGATTTAGTAATCCACTTTCTCACCTGTCTTATAAACTGATGTGAATCCCCATCATCTCGTTCGACCAATCTAGTGCTACCACCTGTATCCTTGCTATCTCATCCTCAGACTTTGGCTGGCACGGGATATGTGTCACACTATCCCGTTGCCTCAATGGTTAAAAGATCTGCAACTTTCCGTTTGAGAGATTATGCTAGCCATAGGATGTAGTTTTATTTGCACAATGATTACATTTATTTTTGAATTTATTCAACCAAGATCTTATCTAATATGTGGAAATTAGGCGTAATTCCTTGATGGTTAAATATTTGCATCTTTTCCTTTAAGGAAACACACCGGTTGTCGATTGAATCTTGACTTGCTCGATGTATTAACCTACTTTGACTTTAATCAATTTAGTTCTGAGGACATGTGTTGATCTGTCGTATTTCCTTAATGAGTAGAGAAATTTTTACTTTCTGATCACATAAATACACTGGCCATTGATCAAATCTAAGGATTAAATCACCGAACAAGTCTGCGAAAGAATAAAAATAAAAATCCCATGGAAATATTTGCAACGACTAAATTATGAACTCAAAAATGAATATTAGGAATGTTAGGGGAAAAAGAAATATAAAACATATAAATTTATCCACATAGGCACAAAAGATACTTCCCTAAGCAATTAGATATGCAAAATCATCCTACAAGTTTAGGTTCCACCAGTGGCTCTTCCCGGGGACATGTATTCCTAGTGATTGTAGTGAGATACTAGTTATCTCTGGAAAATAAAACCATTAGAAGAACAAAAAAAATATAATACATAGTATACAAATGAGAGAAAGAACTTTCCTTTTAAAAAATTTAAGAGAAGAAGTGTTTAAGATACCGACCATGTACTAGAAGCTCCTCAGCATAACCTTCTAAATCTTGTAATAGATAAGAATTCTCACCTCCTTTACCAATGATGAAAAAAAGACCTACCCATAAAGCATAGAATTTTACACATCTGCCTTTGTCCTGATCTTTTACATTCCATCTCAAAACCAAATCTCCTTCTTGAAACTTTCTTTCTGTGGCCTTCTTATCAAACTAAACCTTCACATGCTACTGCAATTCTTGATTTCTTTCCTGAGCTTGATTCCTCATTTCATCCAACTTTGCAAGATGATAGAATCTATTCTCCATGAAGTCCATCTCCTCCCACCATTCTTTATTTACAAATTTGTATACTTGTAGTAAATTGTTCAATGGTAACTGAGGTTTCTTTCCATAGACAAGATTTTGGTGCATATCTAGTAGATTTATTGATTGTAATTCTATCTTCCCAAAGTGCAAGTGGTAACTTTGAATCCCATGCTCTCTTGTTGTTGCTCAACATTCTTTTGATAATTTTCATTATATTTTTGTTACTAGATTTTGCTTGGCCATTTCCTTGCTGATGATAAGGGGATGAATAAGAAATCTTTATTTCATATTTCTCATGAAATTCAGTAAATTCGACAGATCTAAAACACATGGTGTTACCACAAACAATTTTATAAGGAACACTGAATCTTGTTGTATGTTCTCAATCATGAATTTGATCACAACATTACTAGTAGCATGTCTAGTAGGTATGGCTTCCACACACTTGGTGAAGTAGTAAGTGGCTAGAAAAATCCATTTGTGTCCACTACTAGAAGTATCAGTGATTTCCCCTATGAATTCTATTCCCCACATTTGGAATGACTCTTCAGTAGACATGGGTTTGAGAGGTAATGCACCATTGCATTTGAGCTTTCCTAATTTTTTTTGACATGCTTCACATATCTGAATATATGCATAACAGTCCTTAAATAGACATGGCCAATAGTATCCCACATTTGAAATTTTATGGGCAATTTTTTTCGCTAAAAAATGTCCCCCACATGCCCCATCATGAAGATCCTTAAGCAGTTTCTTAGCTTGGTACATATCTAAACAAAAAATAAGTATACCATCCCTATTTTTCTAGTATGAATCCCCTTGTATCAAGACATATTTAGATGCCTGCAATTTTATTGTCTTCTTCTGACTATCTGTAAGGTTTTCTAGACACTTCATGTGTTTTAAGAAATATACTATATTAGTGTACCATGGGTATCTTTCAATACTTATTTGATCTTCACTTAAATCCACCTGATTAACCTGTAATGCATCCATGTTTGATTCTTCCATCAATTTTTCTAACCCTTGTACTCTGATAATTTTAGTAATCTCAATTTCTATATCAATTTCTTGAATTTTATTCACCCATCTACATCTTTTCCCAGTGACATCTGACTATCTGAATATATCCTTTATTGCTGCATTAGGAACATAAGCTATTACTTTTTCCCCAAACACATAAGGCCTGTAGGATTTTACTGCTTTCACAAGTGCATAAGCTTGTTTTTTCATTTATATCATAATTCAATTCCAAGGCTTCAAGAGACTTATTAAAAAATGCTATTTGTTGTTCATAACCTTCACTATTCTTCTACAATAGGACAACAACAATAGTGTGGTATGATGCAAAAGAAAATAGTTGAAATGGCTTAGTATAATCTGGAGACTTGAGAACATGAGACTCTTTAATTTCCTTTTTGATATTAATAAATGCTTCTAAAGCATCATTAGTTCATTTCATGTCTGCACCCTTTATCAACATCACAACAATCAGTTTAATTATCTCTGGAAAATTTGGTACAAACCTTCTCACAAAGTTTATTTGTCCAAAGAAAGATTGGATCCCTTTGAAATTCTTAGGGACCTCAATTTTACCTATTGCTGCAATCCTTTCAGGATCTATTTTTACTCCATCTTTGGATACAATATGTCCTAATAATTTTCCTCCAGTAACTGCAAAATAAGATTTCTTTGGGTTCAATGATATTCTATATTCAAGGTCCCTTTGAAAGATTTGCTCCAAATGATTGCAATGATCTTCTGCCCTTTTGGAGTAAGAAGTTAGGTCATCCTGATATACCACCATTATTATGTATATAAAATCCTCAAAGGCCACATCCATTTCTCTTTGGAAATTAGCCCCTACATTAGTGAGTCCAAAAGGCATTCTGGCATACACATAAGTACCCCAAGGTGTACTAAATGTTGTTTTATATTGTTCCTCTTCTTTTAATTTCACCTGGTTATACCCTGAGAACCCATCCATCATTGATAGTAACTCATTTACTGTGACCTTCTGTAATAATGCTTCCATGTTTGGCAATGCATAATTTTCCTTTAATGATGACATGTTTAGATTTCTGAAGTCTACACAAAGTCTGATATCACCATTCCTTTTTTTGACAGGAACCAAGTTAGAAACCCATGTTGAGTGTCTAATTGGTTTTATTATGCCAACATCCCTCATCATGATTAATTTCTCTTTCATCTTGGGAGCTAAGGTAGGGTTTATTGGTCTCTACCTTTGCTTGAATTGTTTGGCATTTGGATTTAAAGGTATCTCATGTTGAAAGATATCCTCTCGGTAGGCCTTAAGGTCATCATAGGACCAAGCGAATACATGTCTATTCTTTATCAATAGTTTGATGATGTCTGTTATGATCTTGGGGGTTAATCTTTTACCCACAAATATTACTTTTGGAGATTCCTCATTTCCCAAGTTTAGCTTCTCTACTTAATCCATAGTGACATTAGTATTTTTCTTTTCTATATTTAAATATTTACTATCAAACAATATTTCCAGTGTCACACGGCCTTTTGGAACCTTATTGGTTTTAAGATCAATGACTTTTTTTCCAAACAACATTTATTTTCCATCCTCCATCTCAACATGAGCATTTAAGTCTATTAACTGATCTTCGTATTCTTGCTCAGATGCTAAAAATATGATTATATCTCTATCATCTTTGAATATTTTCCAATTTTTAATGTTATCAGGTATATCAGGCTTGGTTTTAACTTCAACTTGGACTATGTCCTCACAAGGAATGCCATTATACTTTAATGAAAAATTAGCCATAAAATCTGCAAGGATATTTTATGATCTATCTATCCAGTTAATAGAAAAGAATCAAAATATTCTATAGAATCCCATACTTCATTTCTATACTTATTAAGAGGAGGATGTTTAGCAACAAATTTATTTCTAACTCGAGAAACATTTAATTCAGAATCCCCAAAGACACTTAAACATTTGATTCCATATTTACTAGCTATTCTCACACCAAGTAATAGAGATTCATACTCTACAACATTGTTAGTGCATTCAAAATATAATAAAAAGGAATATTTAAAAACTTTATTATCAAGGGAAAAGAAAATAACACTAGCTCCATTACCATCCCTGCAACAAGCACCACCAAAATACATTTTCCAAATTGTATTGTTACTTATTTATGCATGCAACCTAATAGATTCAGTATTTTGCATTACATCTTTTAAAATATTTACCTAAAAGTTATCCATATCAAAGTAACAGAAATGTGTGATTAGGCTTGGATCCACATCTTCAATAATATATGGACTTTGAGTCTCCTTTTCAATCCTCACATCTATGCCATTTACTGGGATAGAAGCATAATAAAGATCTAATTGAATACTACCCCCTACTAAACTAGACTATTGTCTAGACAAAAGCATTCCATAATTGGTAGGGACATTAACAACAATAATATCCATTTTATATGAAATTTCAAGACATATAAGAAATTTAAATTCAACATTTTTTATTATGCTTACAACAGGAACTGATCTATTATCCATAGCATAACATTTACCAAATTTGGTATCAACTTTCATTCCTAATTCTTTCATAACATCATTAGGCATAATATTTATAGCTGCACTAGAGTCTATCATACAATTCTTCACCATTTTATTTTTTATTAATAGTGTAAGATAAAATGGATCAATTTGATTTCCATTTTTGCATAATGTAGTTCCTAGATAAATAGCTAGAGAATCCTTTACTTCTTGGTTACGATCTTCCTTATTACCTACATTAGACAATATTTTCAAAGCTTCATTCTTGCATTCAGGTATTTTGACTATTTCAAGTAAAGGAACATATATTTTAACCTGAGATAATGCATTAGACATAAAGGAACATTCATTGGGGAGAGATCTACTGACCACTTTTTCTTTTGCCATTTTTAGAAAGTCCAGAAGTTCTACCCGCTTCTCCTGAGTAATGTCTTTGTGCTTCATCTTCTTTGGATTTCTTCCTTGGTCTGAATTCAGAGTTCTATTCCTTAGTCTATAATTACTTTTTTCTTCTTCAATTGCATCTATTATATATGCTCTTTTTTCTTCTTCTGTCAATTTTCTTAATCCTAGAATTTTCTCTTGATAGTCCCCATATTGGTACACTCTATTTAGATCCTCTCTATAGTAGTAATTATCTAAAGAGCTATAATCATCGTATCCCCACATAGGATTTGTTGATAATGCAGATGCAATAGGTTAAGGATTATCATCTTCTTCATCTAATTCTATAACAACCCTTGCTACTAAACATTTCTCTGCTGCACGAGGCCTCATGCATACATCACATTGTTGGTTCCATTACAATATATGGTTTCCTTTTGACAATGAATCAGGAGTATGTAATTATTTGTTTACTAGTTTTCCATCCTTTCATGTTGCGTTATAGGGCATATCCTATAATCTATATGTATGATTCCTGAATGGTGGTTGATTAATCTGGTTGTATTTGGAATTATCTTTTCCATTACTTGTTTTGAGGTCTTTCATCATATTCTTAATATTATCTAATTTATCTTCCTCCTTGTACTGCTTAGGACCTTTTGGATTGAACAATTGAGTATCCTCCCTCTTAAAAATTCTTCCATATGCCTTCCTATCATTTTTAATAGTTATAGAAATTTTGAAAGCATGTGCTAAAGTAGATGGCTTATAAGATCTGATTTCATAATGAGTCTTATTATAAAAAGCACCCATGTAAAAATCAATCAAAAAGGCATCAACGGGTCTGATATCTCTCAGAATCCTATTCAACACCTTATTAAACCTTTTGTTGAATTCAACAACATATTCATTTTGATTTTTCTTTATACTTTTCAATTTATGAGATGCAAAAGAAGAATCATTGTGATCACCAAATTGTTCTATGAACTGATTAAAAAATTCTTACCAACTAGATATAAATCCATCTGAAAAACTTCTGTACCATTATGCTACATCTTCTATGAGAGATTGAACAAATAGCTTCATATATACATCCTCATTTAATTCCTCAAACTCTTGGATACCATTATTCAAATTTATACAGTGTATCTCAGTAGATTCTAATCCATTCCCTGAAAATTTTGGAATCACATTCCTTAACTCATTTATTATAACATTAGGGTATCCCATTATGCCATCAAAGTCTAATTTTCTATATCTATCAGACACCATTGGAGCTCTATAATCATTTCCATATTGATTATTTTCTCCTTGCCTTAGATTCCGATGATTTGGATTTTGGAATCCTTGATTATTCATTCTCGGTCCAAAATTTGTATTTACATTAAAATCCCTTGGACCATCATTCTGTCCTCTATCATTTTGATATCCATTATATTTTCTTCTTCCATTTTGATTATGGTTTTCCCCATTGTTTAGTTATCCCCAATGACCATTTCTTCCATTCCCAATTCTATTTTTCTCACAGTTTCCTCTATTATCTGGTTCAAACAATGGATTATTATGACCATCGTTGAAAATGTGTTCCCCATTCTTTCTATGAGGAGGATTGTATGTACCATTTCTATCATCCTTATTCATTCTTTCATATATTGGTGATTTGATTTCACTTATTTGTATCCTCATATTCTTTAATATCTCATCTAGTTGCCTCTTAAGAGCTCTGATCATCTCTTCATCATCTGAATTTGCATCAACTATTTAATGAAAGATAGAATCCCATTTTCTATCCTTCTCCTCTCTATCAGCGGCTTCCTAATTTATACCATGCTGAGGCTCATGCTCTTCTCTATTAACTCAAGAGAAAGGATTACAATTTTAATCATTAATCTTATGGCTATGATGTCTGAAATTAGGGAATTTATCACAAGAAAACTCTTGATCATTCTTATCAGGGTGTGTTATGCATGGTATATACAACATCTTCTTACTTGAATCCTTACCTCTCTTTGTTGGTTCTAATTCAACAAAATTGTCTTGTCTTAAATACCTTCTTCCCAACATAAATTTACCACTTATATGTTATAGAGCTTCAAAATTAGAGTCACCACTTTCTTTATCATAAAGAAATTAATATCTCACTCATCTGGGTTCCTATCTCCAGTAGAGTCTTAATCTTGAAATTATTACCAAAATTTTTGAGAGTCCTTCAAACTATCTTCACAGACAATCCCAACTAGAGTCACCAATCTGTTGGTGCTCAAATCAACAAATTGGATTTCCTATGGACTTGCCGATCCAATGATGGGAAACCCAAGTGATTTGGCCAACTAATTGGCTCAACCCCAAAACAAGGTTGGAACCTCTCCAATTCTGGCTATGTAGAACCAAGGCTAGTAGGCATATACCTTAAACTTATCCTTCAATTTTCAAGGTTTTTTGTAGCAGATAGAATACACTCCAAAAATTTTCGCTCAAAGATGGAAAAGGAACTTGAAAGAAATCAACTTAAAAACAATATGCTATAGACTGCAAAACTAAAATACTTAGAAATCATGAAAAAGATTTAGTAAATATGAATGTGAGCTGAGATGAACAGATGGATAAGATATTACAAAACTATAAATAATGAACTGAATAGCTATAATCCAAATAATGATTAGATCAATGCCTTATTCTATGATTGACAATAGAGTCAAAATCATCCCGGCCCTACGTACAACATTAGAGACAGTTTGTAAGAGACTATCACTTCAACAATATTCAAATGAGAATATATCTTAGGAAACATTCACATTTCATTTTAATTGTATTTAATTCTTCAAATGACATACTTATTGATTGTGGCCACAATCAATTGAATTCAACCATACAAGATGAAAAGACCTATTGACACTATAACTGTAAACTTAATCAAAAGTATGCACATTCAAACTACTTTATTGAAGAAAATTAATAGATTTTATCCAAGGGACTAATCAAAAACTGAAGTTGAGTCAATTCCCATAGATGAAATAAAAATAACCTATCTTTATTGATTTTGAAAAATGGTACATAGAATCCAAGTTCATGTTACAGTTGTTGATCAAATATATCCAATCTGATAATAATGATGATGATAATTTCCCTTCGTATTGATCTTGGTATCCTTAGTTATATGAAGTCCGAAGGATACGAACAAGATTTAGATCAATACATTTGTTCATAAATAATACCTAATCTTAAGATCAAAACTGAACAATTACAATTACATTTAAGGAATGGTTAATCATCCTTGTCTGAAAATTAGTTATCGACGAAAAATAATCAGAATAATGGTCACTAAAAAATCACTTATTATTTTTAGAGACAATTTAGAACAATGATTCTATGTTAAGACATTATGGTACTTTGACCATAACTTCATCTATATATTTCTACTTCTGATAATGGATATTATCTTTAGTATATTTAACAGCTTCATCGACAAGAACCAGATCATCCACATTGATGACTATCTTCAAACATTCTCCATCCTCATGAATACTTTGCTAAGAACATATGCATGTCTTTATCTTTCTCAGTATTTCATGAAGATCACATTATCTTGTTGGTAGATGGATCCATGTTTCACCACATTTGAAACATTGCATGTGAATATCGACGACATATCAAATAGTATATAAAAACATCAGAGATATAAAGTATAATTAAAGTATTAAAACAAAGAAAATAAATCCATGTCACGCTGCCGCCCAAGATTTCTACCCTTTAAACCATCAAAGACACATGTCAATATTGTGTAATGCCTTAATGGATAAAATTCTTGCATCTCCTGATCAAAGGAACATGCCCGCCATTGATGATTTCTGTGCTTTAACCGATGATTACGTTTCTCATAGTTTTTGGGTCCAGGACGCGTGTCAACATGTCATGATGCCTTAAAGATTAAGAAATGATCATCTTTCTCTTTGAGGCATTATATCGACCATTGATCCTCATCTTACTTAACCATAGATTAATCTTTGAGATTTAACTAACAATTGATCACCTTTTGATTTTGGTTAAAACAACACCGTCGATTAGACCCATGTGCTAAATGATGAGAGCTTTAGTAATCTAATTATTAACCTATCTTATAAAATTATGTGAATCCTCATCATCTTGTTCAACCAATCAAGTGTTTCCACTTGTATCCTTTTTGTATCATCCTCAGACTTCGGTGGTCCTAGTACACATGTCACACTGCCATATTGCCTCAATGGTTAAAACATATGCAACTTGCCATTCATGGGATTACGCCAGCTGTAGGATGTAGTTTGATCTATGTGACGATTAATTTTATTTTTGAATTTAGTCATCCAAGATCTCATCTGATACATGGAAATCAAGTGTAATTCCTTGATGGTTAAAGCTCTGCATCTTCTCCTTTAAGGAAACACACCGACCATTGATTGAATCTTGACTTGCTTGATGTATTAACCTACTTTGACTTTAATCAGCTAAGATTTGAGGACCCTATTGATTTGTCATATTCCCTTAATGAGTAAAGAACATTTTACTTTCTAATCACAGAAATACACTGGCTGTTGATCAAATTTGAGGATTAACTCACCGAACAAGTCTGCGAAAAAATAAAATAAAAATCCTGCAAAAATATTTGCAATAGCGAAATTATGAATTCAAAAATGAATATTAGGAATGTTAGGGGAAAAAAGCAATATAAAACATATAAATTTATCCACATAGGCACAAAATATACTTCCTTGAGCAATTAGGTATGCAAATTTGTCCTATAAATTTGGGTTCCACCAGGTAGGTTACTAGCTAAATTAGTCAATGACATTGAAAGCAATTTATTGCAGTATGGTGCAGATTTTGGTGTGGTCAAGAGGTCTCTAGAAAATAAATGTATGAATGCAAAGCAAAATCTTACTAGATTTATCGGTGAAACAAAAGGCTATGTGAATAAAATTGCAGATATATGCATGTACCGTCTTCAATGGCTTGCCGCTATGGACAATTCCAGAGGAAGAAGTGAAGTGATTGAGAAGAAATTGAATGAGCTAGGAAAGAAATATGATGTCTTCAAGGACACAAATGGAAAACAAAGGATTAGAGTTGGCGAGCTTTAGGCAAAGTTATTGTTGTTACAGAGACAAAGGGAAGACCTGATAAAGACATTTTGGTTAGTGAAGGACATGATAGAAGTCTGGCTAGAGCATGTTGTTGGTATCCTTGCCGATGTGGAAGATTATGAGCGACAGTTTTAGTCTTCAGACTGGAGTAAATATTTTGACAAGTTGATTGAGTGTAGTAGTTTGTGTGCCTAGTTGGGGGATTCTAATTCTGAATGGAAGAAGGAGCTTTCAATTTTGAAGGAAAGGTATAAGAAATCCTTTTATGTGAAAAATATTGTATTTCTTTGACTTTCTTTGTTTTGTTTGGCCCTTTTCCATAGTGGAAAAAATAGGGAGAGAACAATAGAAACATGAAGTATCCACTTGGGGGGAGTTTTTGGATGTGATTTTTTAGTTTTGGAGTTTTGATATTTTTGGTGTTTTTCCATCAATACCAAAGGGGGAGATTGTTAGATTTAGATGTTACTAACATTGTTACCATTGATGATAAAACCTTCATACCAACACCTTGGCAGTATCAGGTTGTATATGGTAGTTTCAGTTGTGTACAAGTTGGCTGTTAATAGAGTATCATAAGTATCAATCATATGTAGAATGAGTTTTATACACGTATTTTTGGTGCTCTTTGGTAGGTGTACATGATTCCACTAATGGATTACATGTTTTGGTACACTTGTGTGATTTTAGTAATCAATGGTGCATGGTGTTTTTTGTCGGTTATTGATGATTTCTATGCATATAACATTCTTCCAAGTGTTCCTAATATCTGTAATTTCTTTCATTTCATCACTTAGCTTTTGGTATTGTATTTTGGACATATTCTATCTAGTTTCATCTATTGTTGGGTTTAGAAGTTTTAATGATCAAGACATGGTCTTGGTTGGGGTATTCTGATAGTTTCAAAAAATGTAATGTGCCTTATAAACATCTTAAGTGTGACCTATATTTGGGTCCTAGTTTAGTGTGTTTTTAAGTTTTCTTAAGTGTGTCCTAGATTTAGGATCGATGGTAGTGCATTGAATGTAATTGTAATATCTTTTTAAATTGAGGCTGACACATTCTTTTGGCGTGGCCAACATATGTATGATTGGATATATATATAAATAAAGAAAAACCTTTTGTATCTTTTGGATGAGAGCATGAGTGTGGAAGAAGATAAGTGAGTTGTAAAAGGAGTCTTTGTGCGAGCTCTTGATGATGATGTGTTCAAGATAAAGCCAAGTTTGGAAGATTATTGAGAGATCAAGAAGGGCATTAGCACACATATTTGCAATGGATCAGACAATGGTATGTATAGAGAAGATTAGTAATTAAATCTACTGTTGGATGTGGTAACTGAACTTAATTGTTGAACTGTTTCTTACATATTCAGATGCAATCTTATAAGTTCATATTTTTTCTATAAAATATCTCTTTTGTATAAGGGTAGTTAGCTCGATCAGTAGTGAGCCAACTATAGCAAGAAAATCACAGTGAGAAAACTAGTGGTGAGCCTTTGTAAAAAATATCTTAACCGGTGTCACCTTAACTGGTGTTTTATTTCATGAGAATTAGCTTCTCCATGGTTTTTATTAGTTTGGGTTTCCACATAAACTTTTGTGTTCTTTGTGTTGGTGGTTCTGTGCTTTCATGTTTACATTTGTTATGATTTCTTGATGTGGTTACTGGTAAAACAAAAGTTAACATTATATAATAATTACTATCATTTGTATGGTTTGTGAGTTAAGCAACAACTAAAAGTTTAGAAAGTGTTTGTGAATAATTGATTCACCCCCTCTCAGTTATTCGCCTATTCAACATACTTCAAGGTTAAGTTACTAAATCTTAGATTAGGATTTGGACTAAGATTGGATTACGATAGGGATTAAGATAATTGTAGGTAATTTTTTTAATAAATCATAGAGTAGTTGGATGATATAAGATAGAAAAAATTAAATCCTATTTTTTGGATATTTGTTTTAGAAAATCATAATTTTGGAGGGTTTAAGAATGAAATTTGGAGTAAAAAATGTCAATGGTCCTTTGAAATTGTTTGATTAGGCATGATTTTCAAAGGAATAAAACTAGATCTATTAGAATCTTACCAACAATGTATAAAAATCCAAAATTTATGCAATAAGGTAGAAGTTGTGAACTCGCCGAGTTGGGGTAGAAAATCATCAAGATTTTTGTGTTGTGATCTAATATTTAAGTCTCTAGTTCTTTTATGGGAGACAAATTTTCTAAAAGATAGCACAAGATCCTCTATTTGAAGATATGACATCAAATAGGAAAGATGGAACTAGGAGCTAGGTAGGACAAAACTATCCAAACACATTATAGGGTCACCCAAATAGATAACAAGACCATCCAAATATATACAATGCCACCTAAAGAGACTTGGATGGATTTTATCTTGATACAGAGTAGACATGACCTCCCAAAAAATGACAAGATTGTCCAAACATAGATAATAATACCTAAACAACCTTACATGGATAATGAATGGGATATTGAGAAATATAAACTTCCAAAATAGAGGACATATACACCTAAACACAGACAAGGCTGGCTAAATATCATTGGATGAATTTTGCAGTAGAATTCAGTATTATAGAACTGCCAAAATATAAAATAAGGCTACCTAACCACAAACATGACTTATTAAACATAGATAAATGGATTTTGGACTAGTTTTTGGTGAGAATAAAGGGAATTTAGATTAAAATGCATTCAAGGAGAGATGGAATGAAGGGGGTAAGAGGGACTAATGTTGTTTGATCAGAATTTGATGGGGATGGTTTGGAATATTAAATTGATGGATAAGGTAGATTAGAATGGTTGTTGATTAGGGATTTCGACGCTGGTAATAATTAAAAACAATCATCAACATATATTTTGATTTGGATTTTTAGGATTTTGGATTAAATGAAGTTGCATAGGTTTTGACAATATAAACATGCCAAGAAAAACAATAACCTTTAAGTATTCAGATGGACATGTTACTTAATGTGGGCCTAAAATGGATGTTAATATTGTAATACTATCTACCTATGCATCTATAGCTTGGGATATATATATACACACAAAATTTTAATGTCTTGCTAAGGAACCCGAGAGAACAACAACTAAATGTTGGATTAATGAGGGGGGGGGGGGTTAATCATAAAACTATGATACTTTATACTTAAAAACTTAACTTTGATTCAACTCGATAGGATAAACAACAACAACAACTGAATCACCAAATATCTTCAATAACTTAATCAGTAACTTGCATAACTAGTAAATAACATGCACATGAATCATTCAATTTTACAATAGATTTAATGAGGAAACCCAATTTGGGAAAAACCTCTGTGGGAATTGTCACCCACAAATGAAAAATACTCTTTTGAAGTATGCTCGGTTAAAACCTTATCCTGTTAAAGCTTACACAATACATTTGCTAAATGTGACCCTTTTAGGGGATTTACTTCATACCTATTAAGAACTTAACCCTATTAGGAGTGGACTGGTTAGAGGGCTTTGAACACTCCTTTAGAATGTCACCTTTCTCAAGGATTTTACAAAATATTGTTAAGTCCACTTGGTTAAGAAATTTTGCTGTTACAAATGCAAATAAGCAACAATATGTAAATGATCTATAAAAATGCAACTACCTCTTTCTTGATCAGATCCATTTATGCACTTTGAGACTAATGGCATCAACACTTCATCAATATCTTTACTTAGAATCAAATTTATCTCTTCTTTTCTCTTCACTGCATCACTCGGTAGCACTTCAACTCTTCAACTTTCCAGCCATTTGTTCTTAGAATCCATCCTTTAAATAGACTCTATTTTTGCCTCTTAATCTACCTGATTAGGTTTTGCTTCAATCAAACTCAACCATTAGATTAACCTTTTTGAACTAATTCAGTGAACTTGAAACTCGGTTAGCCGCTTCGACGTCACCTCAGAACTTGCACTTTTCTTGGAAATAATTTTTTTACTTTTACTGCTTAATCTATACCATAGATTTCTTCTTTGAATTTTCTCATGCATAGATCTTTTAACCAAATTCCTTTTAATTCTTGGAACCCTCCAAATTTTCTATAGCATTGTATTAAATGTGTTCTTATCCTTGTTTCTCACACCTATTATGTTCAATAGCTAACTCTTGGTTTAGTGATTAACATGCACTACTCGGTGCTTCAATGTCTCGGTGTCCTGACTGACTTTCATACCCCTTTACCGACAATCTCTCTCTGCTCGGTAACATAACTCTTAAGTCTTACTGACTTTCTCAATCTGCTTTACCGACTTGATAAAGTAAAAACCAATTATCTCAAGATAATCTTATCATTGTCTGATCTTAATCTATGCCCAATTAAATCAACTCTGAAAGATATGGTAATTCAATATGAACCATAAATCAATTGCTTGACATCAATAAAAAATAATAATTGATCTAATTCTTTCTACAATCATGTATACCTATGATCTTAGTCTTCATCATCATCTCCATTAGTTGAATATCACTAAATAATTAAAATAGCATAGAATTTTTTTGAAAATTACAATTACATCTTAATCTAATCGTTATGAATATAGTTACACATCACAATTTGCAGTAATAAAGATATAAAGATAAAGCACTAAAAATTACATACCTTGCTTTCTCATTCTCCTCATAGACTGAAATCTCATCCGTAGTAGTAGGGCCATTCCAAGTAGTGTAACTTATAGAGATCATGTAACCTCTCATCTTCACTTTCTAGAAACTATAATAAGATCTATCAAACATAGGAACTGCCAATTTATGTGCCATCGGATCTACCTCAAGCGGTTAAGCTTTTCTTTAAGGAACCAAAGCTCTCATACTAATTCATGAATATTCCAAATAACTAAGGGAGGGGGGGGGTGAATCAGTTATAATATATTTTTTTCTTAACCTTATTAAATATTGGAGAAAACTTAAAGTAATCAAAGTCTTAAAACATATATGAACATGAAAGGACAAAATACCATACACCATGAACACTAGAATTTATGTGGAAACCCAAGATGGGAAAAATCATAGAGAAGATAATTCTTATGAATAGAAACACCGGTTACACTTCCATTTTTTTCACTGCAGGTAAGGCTCACTGTCGGTTGGCTTACTGCTGGTTGGGCTTACTGCCCTGAAGAAATAAGGCTCATTGCCATTACAAATAAGCTCACTTTGAGAATAAGAGTAATGAAAAATAATCCACCAATGAAGTCATTGTCACCAATAATCAACAACATAGGAATGATATTATAGTTTGCTACCGGTTGCACAAATCTGCATACCATCAATACATAGATCTTTCCTTGTTGGATTTGCATTCATTATGCACATTCTTTCATACTAGCGTCAAACATAATCATCACTTTCTTATACCATGCCACATCATCATAAACATCTAATTTGACCTAACACAATTTGAAATATGTCACTACAAAATATTCTCATGATGGTAATGAATGAAACATGGACCACACAAAACCTCCTCACTTAATACAACATGCTACACAATGACCATTATAATCAAAACCAAGAAATATGATGTACACGTTACAATGTAAACACATGTTCTGAAGCAATATAACCACTTATAGATAGGTCAAGACCCAAAGGAGTGAACCACATTATGTTGCAAGATGAATGGGACCAGGATGAACATGGCTAAAGATAGATCTACTCAACACATAATCTGGAGCATGGTACACCAGATCACCAAAGCATCAAATCCACATACAAACATAAGATATTTTGACATTAATGCCGATCATTAATGAAAAAAATAATAATAGCATCAACATCACATTCCAACAATCTCCCCCTTTGTCATTAATGACAAAATTAATCAATAACAAAGAAAAAAAATCCATATCAAATAATGTCATCATGAAAATCTCTGTTCTTCTCCCCCTTTGAAAATAATGAAAAAGGGAAAAAATCCCCCCTACAAAACAAAATCTTCTCCCCCTTAGAGGAAGCCATGAAGTATTGATCCAGATAAGAGTAATCATAAAATACCCCAGACTAATGCACACATCGATGCATCTACTGAACACTATGAAGGGGCAAAACTCTTAGCTTCTGCCTGAGATACTTAAAGTATCCTTGCATAATTGTTTTGTAAAGATATCTATAATATGATCCTTTTTAGGTTCATATTCAAGTATGACCTAATTGTACAAAACCTTCTCTTAATGAATGATATCTGATGGATATGTGTTTTTTTCTAGAGTGTTGTATCATATTATCATAAATATTTATAGCACTAGTATTATCATGCATATTTGAGATCGATTGATCAAAAGATATGCCAATATCCTTCAGAGTTTGTTTCATCCACAATGCCTGAGTGCAACATGAGGATGCTGCAATGTATTTAGCTTCAACAATATATAATGGTCCTGCATACATAATCTTTTGCACTGCTGGTGTTGACCCTAGCCTTTGAGAAGTTTGATTTTTAGACTAGCATCTCAGGATGGGTTGATATATTCTATTGTATGCCTATGATGGGTGTTATGAACTTCCATGGGAGATAATGTATAGTTGGAAATTTTTAAGTGTTGATATCTCCTTGAGATACTACTATATCCTCATATTTAACAGTTGTGACAACATGATAATTTGGGATCCTGACATTGGCATGATTGGTGCATTACTTCAGTGAGATTTTGATGAGTGGTCTCACAATTATAGGCATGTTGTTATTTATATCAAAGTAGCACAACGGATTGAAAAATAAATATTCTTTAGGTTGATATGGGATCATGACATTTGGGTTTAGCATGCAGGTGCATATTGCTTGAGGGCAAGCAATTTATGGGGAGGGAGGACTATAATGTCCCTATTTTGGGACATTAGAAGTTAATTAAATTATTAAATTTTAATTTGTCAAATTATATATCAAATTTAATGATGAATTAATTTAATTATTTAATAAAGTGTTAAAATGGCTTTAATGGAGCCTAATGAATAATTAATAAAGTCATTTTAATTTAAAGGGTGATAATAAAGAGACAAAGAAAAGGAATACCAAGAGACAAGCAAAAGGAAAAGGAAGAGTCATAGGGATGTGTTATTAAAGAACTTTGAGAGGCTCATTCTCATCATGATTGGTTATTATTTACTCTTCGAGAATTATGGGAAGCTTTGGATTTCAGTTTAAAAACTCGAGGATGAAAACCTTCAGGATTTCTCAGTGGATTAGATAGAAACCCAATTCATCTTTGAAGGTGAATTCATGATGGAGTTCACAGCTAGGAAAATTTGTGAAGATTTTGTCTACAGACAAACTTGTATTAATAGAGGTATTTCATATCTATTTGGTACATACGATTGTAAGGATTCATCTATCTGAAGGAAATATTCATAATTAATTTTAGACCTCCATTTTAGTATGATATTATATGTTTTTAAAAATAATTTGTTGGATAAAAATAAATCAGTTTGCATAAATATTGCTTTCTTTAAATTTTGTGCAAAATTTGTTAAATTTGGAGAAAATATCCTAGGAGGGTATTTCATTGAGGGGCTTCCTACATAAATTTTGATTAAAAATTCAAAAGGTTTCTAGGTTCAGCCCTTGGACTATGAAGGGGTTCTCTTCAGGTGTGGAAGATGCTTTCAAATAGGTCCTATGGTTGTAAATTCTGCCAAGGATAGAATACAAAAGGTAGATTCTTGGTGGAAAGACGTTTCTCAACAACATTACACTATGGAGAAGAAGGATGGGAAGAAAAAGAGTTTTTCTTAGGTTGTTTTCGAGAAATCGATACATGAGCCTACAAAAAATTTGTCTCAGGATGAGAAATCAATAAAGAACATTGTCAATACTAGCTTGTGTGAGTGTGACAGAGATATGTTGTTGGAAAATGGAGTTTTAACTTTAGAGGGAAGGGAGAAATGAAGACCAGTGGGTATAAAGATTAGGAGGAGGCTTCCCTATTAGGTGGATGATCAATTCTAACATGAGTATACCTATTCGGTGGTTCATGTGGGAGTCTCTGAAGTCAAATATTTGGATTGGCAGAATGAGGCCTCTAGGATTGAAGATGATTAATACACTATAAAAGGGAAAAAATAGAGAAAAGTGAAGAAATACCCCTTTGATATAGTTCTCCACTCCCAATCTAAGAGAGGAGCTAATGTTAAATCTTAATATTTGTATTTCATGATGGATTGGGGATGATATCAATAATTTGTGATCCGTTAGATGATCCCTCTATTATAATATTTCTTTAGGATATTGGTACCCTTGGTTGTTACCACTCTTGGTCCAGGCCAAGTTTTTCTTAGTCTACATACTTTAATATAATTAAATAAACTTTTACCAAAAAAAAATCAATTACTTAAAAAATCCTAGTCCATATTGTCTCACCATGCAATCAAAATGTCCTATCTACCCACCTATCATAATAAAATTACACTTGCACCATACATCATCATCATAAATTGTAATAACTTGTCCCTTTTCTAAGACAATGATATTTCAAGCTCAAACGAGTATTGCATTGAAAAATATTCAACACAAGATAGACTGTTATATTATCATATAACCTAAAGGGATCAATTTCCTAATCAACCTCATCCATCTTGATCACACAGACATCCTTTACAAATATGTTGGTCCTAGAATAGGTGCCCTGCCAATTAATCAACATCCTATCAATCCTGCCAAATAATTGACATCCTATCAACTATGATCTTATCAACTAACTAACATCTTATCCAGATATAGACTTATCTATCCATATCCCATTTGAGGCAATCATCTTCAGAAAGAGGATCTAAATGGATATTGAATCATTTGGTCAACGAGACTTTTAATTTGTTTAATATTTTTCATGTCATGTTGTTATACTCTTCAAGGATATCCATAAGTGACTAGCGAAATGAGGATGTGATATTAACATAGTTTTTTGTATGTTGTGATTGTAAGCTGTTTTATTGAAACTATGGGGCATGTGTTCTTTGTGTCTATGTTGGCACATTCACCTAGAATTATATTATAACCTATGCAAATAAAAAGTCATCTAAAACTTTTTTGCATATGGCTCATCATGCTCTGTGATTGTTGCACACACCTTGACCATAAATACTCATACCTTAGAATAGATGGAATCATTCTTTGTTTGTAATATGTTTGTCTATGAAAAGTGACATTAAATTCACCTTTCTATTTTTCATACATAGCTGTATATTTATATTTGTAAAATAAAATTAAAAAAACCCAATGATGATAATACGAAGTTATAAAAATATCTCACTGCCCATATCTATCCAAATCTCTCTACTCTAACCATATTATAAATTTCTCATTCTTCTATTCTATTTTTTCTATTCCTTTGATCTACCCATCTTTCCTAACCAATCTAACTTTATTTATATCTCACCAACTCTTCTTCTATCTAATGATTCCTCTATCATTCTATCAATTTCATATTAATTTTTGTGTCATTCAATTTTAAATAATTTAATTTCCATCTTATCGACTATCAGTTGTATTATACATGCATTTATTCCCACAAAATAAACAGTTATCACTTGTCTGATACAAGATGTGTCTTTCTTGAAACTAGATTCCCATTGCTTGTCTTATATAGGATGCATTTTTTCCTAAAACCAGATGCCTATTTCTAGTCTTGTATAGGATGTCTTTCCTAAAACCAAAAGCCTACACTATTCTTATACAATATGTGCCTTTCCTAAAATAAAATTACATCTCCCATCTTATACATAATGTGTCTTTATTGAAACTAGATGCTATAGATTGTCTTATGTAGGATGTCTCTTTCCTAAAATAGATGCATATCACTAGTCTTATATAGGATGTGTCTTTCCCAAACCTAGATACTGGTGCATGGAACCTCCCTATTGGACATTTTTGCATATTTTTGGTTTGGATTAGGTTGTTTTGTGTGTTTGGGAATAAGTTCCAATGGGTTAGATGCAATGATAGTTTAACTTCATGTTTGTAAGTGCTTTAGTGCTCATTAGGTGTTTTGGGTCATTTTGGCTTCAAATAGTGCAAAGTTGCCATTCGAGTGAAATGTGGGTTAGAAGTGTGTTTTAGGACCCTAAATATCCTATTTGGGGTCTTAGAAGTCAACATCAATCATCAAGTTGACAAACAAGGTCAAAATTCTCAAAATACAAAATGTTGGTAGCAACTTTGAAAAGTTGCTCGAGCAACTTTTGCAAGAATTGAAAAAATGTAGTTAGAACTAATGTAACTACCCAATGCTCCATATATGAGCATGGATTTGATGCTTTGAGGAGGTTAATGATATTTTGGTTTGAAAAACTTAATTTTGACACCTCTGAATGGATGACTATATCCACATTTGTGTAATCTACATTGTATCTTTTCTACTGTATGACTGTGTACGGATTGGCATAGGTGATTGGGCTCCATGAAAGTGTAGTGTTTTCTTTCAGCTTCCATATGCAATAGATAGTTTTTTTTGAAGTTCAGTAGGTGTTAAGTTACAAGTTTTTGAAGGTCACTGGTCTAACAGAGACAAAACATTGCTACCTTGCTAGAAATCACTAATACATTTGGTATCAAATTGCAACGGCAGTGCCGTTGCAGTTTTCCCGTCACAACCTTTTCGTTGTCGCAATTGTGACGATAGACTGTCGCAATTGTGACAACGACAAGGTTGTGACGAAAAAACTGCAACGGCACTGCCGTTGCAATTTGGTACCAAATGTATTAGTGAATGGCTCTAACCTAAAATCCCTCTAGTGGAATTGACTGAAACCATGGGGGAAGTAGGGTTAGGGTCTGTAGATAGGGTTTTTTTTTTCCTTTTGGTTGTTTTAGTGGATTTCATAGGTCATAAGTGAAGCCCTATGGCTAACTGGTGAAACTAGGTGAGCTAGGACATGGAGAAGGAAGGATTTGATCGAGCACCCATGACCTTTTGGGAAAGAATTAGTGGAATTTGTAGATGAAATAGATAGTATCCTAAAAGGATTTGAAGGTGTAAGGAGGTGAATCAAAGGTTGGAGACAAGTTTAACAATATTTCATGCTGACTGGTCCAGAGGCCTAATTAATAAGCTATAATCTAGGGCCTGCGAGAAACTAGGGTTTTGGGTGCTTTCAAAGGTCTGAGTTTTGGATTCTGACAGTGTTGGGTGATGTCTTGAATATTTTCAAGTTCTTTTGTGGAGTAATTTTGAGATTTTGGGAGCATTTGACCAAAATCGGTGAAAATAGACCTACTAGGAGTTGAGCAATTAGGCCTCCTAGTGAATTAGTGACCAATTGGATTGGTAAAGGGTCTTGAAGTATGGGGATGAGTGTAGAATGACCTAGGATGGGTCAATAAGTGTATTAAGAGTCTTGGTGAATGTGTGGGAAGATGCTAGGTAGAGGATTGAAAATCTAGGTGGAGTTCTAGTGAGGAAAACTAGGCTTTTGGTCAACTAGTTGGACTAGTTGAACTTAGAAATCTTGGAGTCTTCTAAAAACCAACTATAACTTGGAGGAGAATTTGGTAGAGAGGGTCTTAGAGATCCTAATTGGAGGAAGATCCAACAAAGAACAACCATTGGATGGTTGGTTTGGTCAAACAAGCACCTAGGAGTGAGGAAAACCTCTAGATTGGCAAATCCTCTGCATCAGAGTGGTATCAGAGCTAGAATAGCTTGAAGATTGTGTATGTCTAAAGGGGAGGAGAGTTAAGAGTTTGAAAGCATGCCTCCTAAGACAATGAGTAGGGATTCCATGGTGGAACATGATGTAGGATGAGAGGATAAGCGATGGAAAGAAAAATATTGTTTCTTGGGAGAGGATGAAAATCAGATCGAGGGCACAATTCTTGCCTATTGATTATAAAATCTGAATATATCAAAAGCTATAGAATCTAAGACAAAAATAAATGTTAGTGAGTGCTTACATAGAGGAGTTCCATAAACAGAGCCTAAGGGATAGGAGATAAGAAGATGAAATGGAGAAGGTATCCAGGTACCTTAATGGGTTAAGATAAGGGATTCAAGATGAGATTAGCATGATGGCTCATGATAGTATGCACAAATGTTTCCAATTGGCCTTAAGAGTAGAGGAAAAGGATAGAAGGAGGAATGACTTCCATCAAAGGGGAAGAGTCGGAAGCAATAATAAATGGTTCCAAAGAGGAAGGAGTAACTTTGGTAGGGGATAAAGCCCTAATAGACAAGAAGATAATCAATCTATGGATAATGGTGGGGAAAACTAGTATAGAGGATCTTTCCAAAGGGGAGGATACTGAGGTAGAGGACCACCAAGAGGTAGGTTCCAACCCCAAGGGAGATCTAATTTAGTCTTCACTGGTAGATGCTATAACTACAACCAAGTGGGTCACACAATGGGCAGGTGTCCTGAAAATACTTCCTCATCTTCAATGGGGAATATAAGGAATAAATTGGTACAAGAGGATGATACTCAAAGTGTTACTTCTCCCATCTCCAAGGAAGGGTGAGTATTGGATGAAGAGAACTTGATGTTAAGGAGAACCTTGTTGAAAGTGCCTAGCACTATAGATCCACCACAGAGAAAGAAATTGTTTAAAACAACTTGTAGGTCTCATGGGAAGATTTGCAAAGTGATAGTGGACTCTGGATCCATTGAGAATATAGTATCCACAGAGATGGTGGAAAAATTGAAACTAAGGAGGACACCTCATACCACACCCTATAAGGTTTCATGGTTGAATAAGGGTCAAAAAATAGTGGTAGATGAGAAAACTATGGTTGAGTTTGAGATTGGAGAGTATAAGGACAAGGTCCTATGTGACATACTACCTATGGATGCATGCCATCTTCTCCTAGGATGTCCATGGCAGTATGATGTCAAAGAAATACATGATGG
>MU227412.1:908457-921891 GCA_018584345.1 Thuja plicata
GAATAAGTTCCAATGGGTTAGATGCAATGATAGTTTAACTTCATGTTTGTAAGAGCTTTAGTGCTCATTAGGTGTTTTGGGTCATTTTGGCTTCAAATAGTGCAAAGTTTCCATTTGAGTGAAATGTTGGTTAGAAGTGTGTTATAGGACCCTAAATATCCTATTTGGGGTCTTATAAGTCAACATCAATCATCAATTTGACAAACAAGGTCAAAATGCTCAAAATACAAAATGTTGCTAGCAACTTTGAAAAGTTGCTCGAGCAACTTTTGCAAGAATTGACAAAATGTAGTTAGAACTGATGTAACTACCCCATGCTTAGTATATGAGCATGGATTTTATTCTTTGAGGAGGTTAATGATGTTTTGGTTTGAAACACTTAATTCTGACAGCTTTGTACGAATGACTGTATCTGCATTTGTGTAATCTGCACTATATCTTTGCTACTGTACGACTGTGTATGGATTGGCATAGGTGATCGGGCTCCATGAAAGTGTAGTGTTTTATTTCAGCTTCCATATGCATAGATAGTTTGTTTTGAATTTTAGTAGGTGTTAAGTTACAAGTTTTTGAAGGTCAATGGTCTGACAGAGACAAAACAGTGCTACCTAGCTAGAAATGGCTCTAACCTAAAATCCCTCTGGTGGAATTGACTAAAACCATGGGGGAAGTAGGGTTAGGGTATTTAGATAGGGTTCTAGTTTTATTTTTTGTTTTTTCAGTGGATTTCATAGGTCAAAAGTGAAGCCCTATGGCTGACTTGTGAAACCAGGTGAGCTAGGACAGGGAGAAGGAAGGATTTGATCGAGCACCCATGACCTTTTGGGAAAGACTTAGTTGCATTTTTAGATGCACTAGATAGTCTCCTAAAAGTATTAAAAGGTTGAAGGAGGTTAATCAAAGGTTGGAGACAAGTTTAACAATTTTTCATGCTGACTGGTCCAGAGGCCCAATTAACAGGCTATAATCTAGGGCCTGCAAGAAACTAGGGTTTTGGGTGCTTTCAGAGGTCAGGGTTTTGGATTCTGATAGTGTTGGGTGATGTATTTAATATTTTAAAGTTTTTTTGTGGATTCATTTAGATATTTTTGGAGCATTTGACCAAAATCGGTGAAAATAGACCTACTAGGAGTTGAGCAATTAGGCCTCCTAGTGAATTAGTGACCAATTGGATTGGTAAAGGGTCTTGAAGTATGGGAATGAGTGCAGAATGAACTAGGATGGGTCAAGAAGTATGTTAAGAGTCCTTGTGAATGTGTGGGAAGATCCTAGGTAGAGGATTGACAATCTAGGTGGAGTTATAATGGGGAAAACTAGGCTTTTGGTCAACTAGTTGGACTAGTTGAACTTAGAAATCTTGGAGTCTTCTAAAATCCAACTATACCTTGGAGGAAAATTTGGTAGAGAGGGTCTTTGAGATCCTAATTGGAGGAATATCCAACAAAGAACAACCATTGGATGGTTGGTTTGGTCAAACAAGCACCTAGGAGTGAGGAAAAGCTCTAGATTGGCAAATCCTCTGCATCAAATACCTATCACTAGTATTATAGAGGATGTGTCTTTCTTGAAATGATTCATTAATCTCATCATCATTTTAATATATATTTTATTCATCTTATACATAAATCAATTATATGTTTGATCAAATAACCATCACCACCATCTAATTTTCTTCTGTTCTTACTAAATTTTATTCTACCCAATGTCTTTTTTCTTGTTGAGAATTTGAACTCCTTTATTAAATTTTGTCACTCAATTTATTGAAGGGGAATCATACCTCCTTATTTAAAAACTTTGGAGCATGTTCCTTTAATTTATTTACTTTTATCTGGCATAACACTTAAAACCACACTGTCTCAAAGAGGGGCATAATGTAGACATAAAAAATTAACCCTTCTTCTATCATCAATTTCTCTCATCAATCAATCATCTCTTATCTTCCCTTTTTCATCCTAATCATTCCTAATCTATTAATTGATATTACTAATTATCTCTTCTCTCTCATATTAATTAAATAATATTTATTATTTAATTAATTTATCATTTTCTCTTATTAATTAAATAAATTTAATAATTTTGATTCAACTCTTCCTAAAATCTTCTTATCTTTTATAATTAAATAATTTTATAATTATTTGTATAAAATTTCCTCCATCTTTAAATTTATTCACCATCCACATTTCTCTTTTAGTCATAAAGATGACTAAATACTTATTTACTCATGTCCTACTCCCAAAAATAAATAATCATAATTATTGATTCCCCCTATTCAACTCACATCCCCAATCTCTTACAACCATCACCAGTTGTCAACTAATTACTTCTATCCTATATTACACCTTCCCCCTATCTTTGGAAAACTTTCTCGTTTGCAATCTTGGTCTTTCATCTCTTTTGGGTGGAATCTAATATCTACAATTCATTTTATCCTATCCAAATATATTAATTTAGAGATCCATCATCTTTTTTTAGCTACAATCTACCTAAGAATCAAAAAATAACTACTATCACTTGAGCTCTTCTTTTTTCTAATTTATTTGTTTTTGCAAATTTCTAAGGATAATATTATCAAAGTTCGAAGAAGACTTGAAGACTATGAAGATCTTTATGGGAGTCTTGAATTAATCTCTATGTATTTTCTGTTTTCATATTTGTGATTATATTGTTTCCATTCTCATTTATCCTTGTTTATCATGCTTATAATATTAATTATATCACTTTCAATATTTGGATGAGTGTATGCTTGTTACTATGATACTCCTATGTTTGTTTACTCCCATTTTCATATTCTCCATAGGATAGACTAGATGTTGCTTTGATTTAAGTGTTTAGTGATTACCTTATGACAATCATAGCATCTAAATTTGTAATTCTACAATGGCATTCCATCATATCTAGTAGGTTTCCATATATTTTGGCTTCTATCATAGTTTTTAAAAATACTTAATTGAATCCTTGTGTAAAGATGGTCAATAGTAACCCACACTTGGTAACTTCATACCATTTTTTTGGCTTAAAAATTTCCTTATCATCATGGTACACATGAATAATATCATTATCAGATTATTAGGTCCATTATAGAATAGGTATCCATATATCTATGAATATACAACTTTTTTCTACTACCTATAATTTTTCTCTTGGAGAGGAATAGGTTGGATTATTTATTGAGGCAAGAAAGTTTGAAATATATTCATACCAAGGAATATGTACTTGAAGAGAATAAATATGTTCATTAGGGAAGGAATCATCTATGACTGGATCTTCTTATGAATTAACCAGTCTAGGAGGAAATGTGCAACACCATTGGCTCTTCCTGGCTTATCTATTATGGTGATATCAAGTTATTGTAATAAAAGTAACCATATAATTAGCTTGCTACTAACAATAGAATTTTTCATTAGGCACCTTATCACAACATGATTATTGTGCACAAAAACCTAATATCTAGTGATGCAGTGCCTCAACTTATTGATGACATAGATAACTACCAATATTTCTTTCTCTATGACTGTATAATTGAGTTCAACTACTTGTAGGTTTTTACTAACATTATAGTTAGAATATTCAAAAATACCTTCTTTTTGTCCCATCGCTACTTTGATAACATGATTTGAAGCATCAATATGAAGGTAGAATGACACATTCCAATTTGGCCTTCTTAGTACTGATGCTTCATGTTGAACACACCAGAATACTAAGGAGGTGGTTGAATAAGTATTTGATTTAATTCAATTGATTCAATTTGAAACTTTAACTTCAAACTAGATCCACCAAATACTAAAACAAAAATATAAACATACACAAAACCATTACACACAATGACACAGAGTTTTACATGGAAAACCCAACAAGGGAAAAACCATGACGAATATTTTCACAATATATAAACATATTTATAATATTGTTTTGGGACTACAAACCAAGGAATAAATAAATCTTTAAAGAAATGCTTTATGACTATGCCAAATGAAATTTACTACTCTGGCTTTAATACAACATGTCTTTAAAAGCATTGATAACATGAACTTGAACTATTATAATGATGCACTTATAATATGCAGATATTATAGTTCCCTTTTTTTCACACATCATTAACTGACCCCCTTCATGAATGATTTGATCTTCTATATATTCCCTCTTCAACTTCTCAAAACATCAACTATGTTAGCTTCAAGATGTCTTTTGTTTGTGTATAATATAAATTGGTGAGAAATGCTAGGAATGAAGATCACTCACCAAGATATATTATAAAATTAGGAATATCCCAAAGAGATCACCATCAAAAAAATCTTATTAGCATAACCCAAAAAGGATGCAAGGGATTCTAATGCAAGATCTAGATTCAAGGATGAGTTTTATTTTAGGGGCAGAGATATTGTATTCCTTTGTTAATTGATTGATGTGTATGAACAGATTGATAAAATTGATATTATAATAAAGGATATGACAAATAACAATGTATGATATCAGATCTAATCTATAAAAGTAAGTGTAAGAGTAAAATAAGAGGAATGATCTTACCTTGAAATAGGAAGAGGAATATTGACCTTCAGATCTAAATTTGATTCTCGCTGAAATGTCAGAATTAGTTGTAATTCTATATCTGGGAACCTGATGCCTATAACTGTTCACTATGCAATTTTTCAACCAAAAAGTGCAGGACTATGTCAAGATCTTGACTTAGTCCCAGTTACTCCAAATCTGATGAAAATTTCCAAGGATTTGCAACTGTATCTGAAGCTCCCAAATCCAGACCTGTAACTCCATAAACTATTCATGCACACAAAAAAGAAGGGGAAAAGGGTTTGGAAAGGGGTTTGCCTTGGTCAAAACCCTGTATAGGAATCAAACTTGAAATGATATTGAAATTGAACAAAGGAAAGTAATGTAAACAAGATAAATGTTAGATTCACCTTGCATGAAAAAAATGTTAGAGTAATAACATATTTCACTTATTAATTTTAATCATTTTGATTTAATTATTAAAGTCACTTATTATCTCTAGTTTACTTAAGCTAAACTTTAGGCATGTAATAATTAATTCTTTTATTAATTATTACCATGCAACCTAGTTACTTCCCTTTATAGACTTTTGATATATTTTATAAGGATTGATCTCTTTGTAATTATTACTCCCTCTCTGAATGAATATTTCATCTTTCAGATCATTCTTTGTAGTGTCTCCATTCTTTGTTTTTGTGATAGGTTTTTGTTGTAGTGAATCTTGGTGATAAAATTATTTGAATTCTAACATGGTATCAAAGCCTTTCTATTGTATCCCATTCTTGAGTTTTTGAAATTTTTTTGGAGCTCTAAGGGTTTCAAGTTTACAAAGGTTTTTTGTTTGGATTTGGGGGGATCTATTTTTTAGAGCATTTTGGGTACCTTACAGTTGTGTCCAGAAGGCCTCGAAACCCCTATTTCCATATAAGGCACATTCAATTTGGACACAGTTGCAATCTGAGGCAATTTTGTTTTTGCATGTAAGCCCCTTTTTTGGCACATTTTACAAGGCAAAATTTAAAAAAAAATTCAATTTTCAATAGCTTTTTCGGTATTTTTTGGTTTTTTATTACATTGTCCATGTAAGGAGCAGTGCTTCCCAATGACCACCTCCTCACCACTGACCGTCGAGTGGCATCGCACCGCCCAATGGCTACTAGTGCAACCCCCATAGCCTTCTTCTCTCGTGCCAGCCATTGTGCCTTTGCCCAACTTTCACGCCACTCACAGGCCACCGCGCCCCCTGCACACCACACATCCGCCTGAACTGCGCTTCACTCACAAACCACCAGGCCCCTTGTGCTCCACCCATTTCCCACCAACCCTGAGAGGCCACCATCGAGTGGCATGTGACCAGCCCCCAATGGTTTTCAACCCCAAGGGGGCTTATTTTTTTGGAAAATCACTCCTTGGCTTTTTTTCAATAATCGAAGAAAATAGTGGCCCTTTTCAAAATTCCATATATCGATGAAAATCTCTTTTTGAGATCTATCCCAATCTGGAGGTTTCATCAACACGTTTTTCTATTTGTTTGCCTTTTTTCTAGTCAAATATAGGGCTTTATTTCTGCACTCCCGAGCCTCTAGAATGTGCAAACATACTCTATTTTTTGCTCATGAATAGGAATTAGAAAGCTCTTGGTGAGCACTATTTAGCTATGAGGTTATTTTTTTGAGAAATTTGATTAGGTATTTTCACATTCAATCTGAATTATTTATTTCCCTATAACTCCTAAATTTTCAGTTTGTACTGGGGTGTGGTATTTCACTTTGTGGGGGGTGTTTTTTTCCTTGTTTTCTATCATTTATCTCAGAAAACCATAAAACTCAATAACAAAAAATACAAACCTTTTTGCATCTTCTATCTAGTTCTGAAAGATAACTAATAATTAAAAAGTCAAGGCAGTGCAACAATGGCAGATTCAACATTAGTTGAGCTTCTCACTCAACATATTTTCCATTTGTGGAAATCCCATATGACTAGGCTTCTTAGGTCACAAGGGTTATGGTCTTGTTTGGACACCATTCAGCCAGGTATGACTCATCCTTATGAGATCATGCAACAAAAGAACAAGATGGATGAGGCTATGGGTGTGATTTCTCTACATGTTTAAGGAAGTTTACTCTTTCACTTTTATGGTTGTGATACTCCTCTTGTTATGTGGGAGAAGTTTCAGACTCTCTTTGGCACAATCAATGAGTTTAGGGCACTTCAAATTGAGGTAGGATTGACAGCTTTGATTCTTGAGTCATTTCCTTATATTGAGGATTTCATGATGAAATTCAAATCTATCAGTTCTATCTTACAGGGTTGTGGAAATAATAAGACAGATATAGAGTGCATTTACCTAATTCTTTCTAAGCTTCATGGTCCCTTTCAAATATTTTCTTCCACCTTTCATTTTACCATGGATTCTTTTGGCCCATGATTTACCATTCCTACATTTGATGCATTCTATGATCATTTGACTCATGAGCAGGAAAAACTATCTCAGCTTAATTCTCTCAAAAGATCAAAGAACCAAGCATTGGTTGCCCAAACATCTAAGGGGAAGCAAGAGAAGAAACAAAAGTCATAGACCATAGAGTATAGGAAGGATTCTAGTTTTAAGCACTCCCTTGGCCCACCTTCTCCTAAGGGGGAAAAATAGAAGACAAAAATACCTATGTGTGCTTATTGTAACAAGCCCAATCATGATGAGTTTAATTTCTATGAGAAGAAGATAGATGGATATGTAAAACAAATTTACGATTTGACAACTCTTCTTAGGAAGAGAAACATTGATTATTCTTCTTCTTCATCATCATTCCAGAAAGATAGACATGACAAAGGAAAGGGTCATGCATTATGTGAAACCGTTGGTTGACACTCTTCTATATGGCTACATGATTCATGTGCTTCACACCATATGGCACCTTCTTAGGATTTATTCTCTTCTTTTGAGGCTTCTCCTACACCACACATTTTGATGGGGAATAACACTATTATGAATGTATGTGGGAAAGGTTATGTTGAAATTGATGTTGGTGCATTCAATGATGTACTATGTGTTCCATATTTGTCCTCTAACCTTCTCTCTATCTATCAGTTTACTCATAGTGGGACAGGGAAGACAATTGAGTTCACACGAGATTCAGTGACATCAAAGATAGTGAGACATGCAATATTGTTCCAACAGGGAAATTTGATCATTCTTTTTTCTTGCATTGTTTCTCTCATTTTGGTCCAACATCTCCACTGCCGTAGACTATCTCTCTTTTTTTACAAGAACCTATTGAGGTGAAATCGGGTCACTTGAACTTATGTGTTATTCTTGAGACCAGTGTTGTGACTTCTACACCTCTACCTCCTATTAAGTTTACATTTATTGAACAAGATTCCTCTTTATAATTTCTTGACATTACCGCTCCATGCATCGAGCCACCTAGTGCAGTTGTTGAGGACATATTAGAGGATATTCATCTCCTCTCAGATGATAGATTCAACACATCTATTATTCCACCTTCATTGGATATTTCATTAGAGGATTCTCATGCATTCTCTTTTGAGAATAAGCTAGGCCTTCTAGTTTCATCCCACATTCAGAGGTTTCCTCTTCTTTATCCATTGCCTTTGTTTCTTCCGCATTGGAGCCACATTGGTATGATCATCAATACAGGGGTTCTATCATTCTGGGGGGCTTTGGAGTCTAAATCCTCTCTAATAGGGGGGTTGTTTGTACCTATAGTTTTGAGAGATTCTCTTGAGACATTGTACTTCAACATTCTTTTTCCATCTCTTTTTGGAGTAGATTTTTTCCCATGTGGTTTTCTCTATTTCTCCACTTTAGAGAGATTTGGTTGTGATTGGGTACCTGATCAGGCCTTCTTGCCGGGACCAGAATTTCCTGCTTTCAGTAGTTGTTTCTAGGTTTTAGCTACTCCCTAAGTTTATCCTAAGGAGGGGTATTAGAGTAATAAGATATTTAACTTATTAATTAAATCATTTTGATTTAATTATTAAAGTCACTTATTATCTCTAGTTTACTTAAGCTAGAATTTAGACATGTAATAATTAATTTTTTTATTAATTATTATCATGCAACCTAGTTACTTCCCTTTTTAGACTTTTGATCTCCTTTATAAGGATTGATCTCTTTGTAATTATTATTCCCTCTCTGAATGAATATTTCATCTTTTAGATCATTCTTTGTAGTGTCTCAATTCTTTTCTTTTGTGACAAATTTTTACTATAGTGGATCTTGATGATAGAATTCTTTGAATTCTAACAAAAACCTCATGAACGAATGTAGTAATTGCTCAAATTCATGAAGATGCTTGAATGTGTTGATCTTGAAATGAATCTAGAATAAAGGATGCTTTCACAAATGTATGGATCTACACTTGCCAATCCTCTATCTTGAATGAATCTATGCTTGATAACCTCAATGGAAAAAGAGAGAAAAGAAGAATGGATATATGGGTCTTCTTGCTTGCTTATGAATTCCTCTACTTGGCCATCATGAGAGAGAAATTTGCATCAATGAGAGAATATTTCCCTTTCTTGAATGGATCTTGAAGAAATAGAGACTTTAAGATCTTGAATTGGATGCTTGCCTTGAAATCTTGAATCCAAATCCTCATTTGCACAACAACTTGGATGATTAACGAAGAGCTTGCACTTGCTTGATCTCTTCATTTCTGTAGACACCCAAAAATAGATAGACTTTCGAGCTCACATGTAGCTACTAATTATTCCTCTATTAATTAAATGGGTTTTTAATTGTTTAATTAATTATCTTAATTCTGCCATGTCCTAATCTTTGCATTATTTAATCATTTCTCAATACTAATTAAATGATTAATCTTATTTAATTAATTTCACCTTAATTAATTGGTGTTTATCAGTTAATTAAATTTAATTTCTAAATTCTCATATTTTAAATAAATATCAATAATTATTTAAATTATCTAATTATTTCTTCTCAATTAATTAATAATGAAAAATTAATTTAATTGAATTTTTGACTAATTTCTGTCTAATTTCATTTCTAATTTTGAATTAATTTCACTTTCTTCTAAATTGAGTTTTTATTCAATTTTAATTCCAAAAATCAGAGAAAAACAATTTCATGAGGAATTAAGAATTTTGGAAATAAAAAAGAGCTTTAAATCAATAAAATCATTTAATTATCCTCAAAATTAGAAAATTGAAAATTATTTTTTTAATAAAAATTAATTTCTTTTTGGAAACTGATTTTCTCCAAATTGATTTATATTATCTTCTTTCATTTTCTCCTGAAAATAGGAATTTCATCATCTTCATTCCGTCTCTAATTATCTCGTCCATTCAATCTACTCTCATAGGATTAATCTCAACCATCGATCAGTGTGAAATCTCTATTTAAACCTTCTTTCTCATTTGAAAGGATCCCAAATCTATTTTTTTTGAGCACAATCTTCATCTAGGTTTTTACAGTTAATTACAATCAACACATCAATCATTTTATCATAATTTATTGAATCTTCGAAGTCAAAGCGTTGCCGGTATCAACTCTGAGTACCATTCAAAGTAGTGTTTCAAGAGAAGAAGAGAGAAGCAACAAAGGCTTTAATTATCTATTGGTTTTCACTTAATTGATCATTTGATTTCCAATAGATTAGATTTTATTTTTGTTGTTAGTGAGGCTTCAATAGATTTTTATAGTTTACTATTCATTTAGCTTAGTTCTATTAACCTATTTTATCTAGCATTGTATATTTTACCCCATACATTTTGGTGAACCCGACGTGAACTTACAACCCAAAAAATTGCTTGCAGACAACCAACAAAATCCCTTGGTCTCGATCGTACGATCGAGATTTTGTCATATATTTATTTTATTCATTCTCAGTGGTTTTCTCTTATTTTGCAATCAACTTAAGTATTTCGCAATTGACAGGCATATTTCGTAATCGCAGATAGAATTTTGCAATTGAACTATTTATTATTGCAATCATGTCTGGTTATTTTACAATTGCAGTTTTAATTTTGCAATTGATTGCTCTGTTTTCAGTCTCTATTTTCTATAGGATTTCACAACTGACATAACTATTTCGCAATCACATAAATTATTTAGCAACTGATAGAATTATTTTGCAATCACCAAAATTATTTTACAATTGATTTGTTTTATGCTTTTTCTGCTATTTTGGGTAGTTTTCAAATCTATTTTTTCCTTTTTTTCTCAGTTTCTATGCAGAACTGAACAAATGATAGATGTCAAGGAATATAATCAGGCGCACTCTAGATATTGGGTCACAAAAAACACTCAAACAAACAATTACTTATTATCACCCACAATGAAGGGTAGCTCTTGCAATCATAACAAAAGATCAAATCAAACCCTTCAGCAGGTATGTCAATTCTCTTAAGCATTTCTCAGCTAAATATAAGTTCACTATGAGTGTTGACACCCTTAGCAATCTAGGCATTTTAGAATCACATTTTATTGCTACACCTCTTTTCTAGCTTGTGGCAGAAAAATGAAAACACGCTTGTCAAAGACCCCATTACTTTAAAAGTTTGCTTGCAAGAGGGGAGGGATTGAAACCTAAAAGACAAAAAAAATTTAAAAAGAATTCATTTGTTATTGTTTTTCTCTTTTCTATGTTGCTTAAATCAGGAATCTTTGAATGTGGGACTAAAATGAATGCATGTTTATTGTGTTTGGGAGAAGAAATCTTGGTAGGAGAGTATTCTCTCACCCCTTGAGGGTGATCAGAAATCTAGACCCTCATCTGTTATCCATTTCATTTTATGCATTCTCATTTAGTGAGCCTACCGTTGAGGAAAAAATCTCACGGGAACAACTCCAGTGAGAACAGGCGGACCTGGCCATTCCAACCCTCTATAATAAAAAATCTCCTTGAGATTAAAGTCTTGAAGGATGTGGTTAATTATATAATGAATTATTTGATAGATGTAGGGCTATACTGTTAGAATACTTCAGGGATAAATCAGAGGGGGGGGGTGATTCAATTATCCGCAACTTTAAATCTTTATCTTAAACTTATTAATCCAGATTGATATCAAGTAAATGCACATACAGATAACACATTACACAACACATCAATTTGGTTATGGGGAAACCAAATGGTAAAAACCCCGATGGGAATTAGTACCCACAAAGAACTATACTGTTTATAGTGATCCCTGTTAAAAGATCTTCCAACCCTGTTAGGAGTTGTACATTACAATGCAGTAGTATAGTGACCTGGTTAAGGGTTGGACCCTGTTAGGAGTCTTTTACAATAACCCTGTTAGGGGTGGAGGACTCACTATAAAAGTGGTGAAGGCTACAACCTTCTAGTTATTTGATACACACTATATCAACAAGGTGAACTGCTGTTTGTGACACTGCTTGTCTGATCAGTTCCTTTTATGCGCTGATGCTTTAACCTCTTGTAAAGCACTACAACAATCTTCTCTATGTTTTGAAAGCTTCTACTTCAATATCTATATTATCAACATATGATAAATATAGCTCTGCTGCTTTGACACTCTGCTATGCTTTTCTAATCTCTGGCTTTCGCAACTCTTCTTACTACAAATGACCTTCTATAAGTACATACACCAAGTATGAGATCATGGGACCTATAGGAAAACTCTTCTTAACATCCTCGTCAGCTCTACTAAGCGTGCAAGCATAATTACAACCGTGCAAGTACTAACTGAATAGATGCGTCGCTTCACTAAGTCAGCTTCACCAAATTGACCATAACATTACAATATTCGTGAAATACGTTTAGCACGTTTAGATTAATATCAAAAACTCATAACTCATCATGAATATACACACGCATATCCTGAAGATAGGCACAACTCGATCAACACGTTACATACATCGGCCTTAAACCGTTATTCCTCCAGAACTGTAACTGCCAATAACAAAATTACATATCTTTACTAAAACTTCATATCTGGGTCTGCATGTATGAACATAGCATAGTAAACATGTATCTATCCACGCTGGTCTTCATTTCATCATATGGATAAGTACTTATAGAAGTACTGTTGTGTATTATATGTTGTCATCAATGACAAACATACAATCAACCAACTATTCAGAATCAAATCTCCAACAATCTCCCCCTTTGACATTGATGGCAACATATGATAAAAACAACTTCTGTTCATGGTGTCTTCTTTCTTTTACAATGTTCTCAATATCCTCATCAAAGATTCATCTACATTGCTACAGTTACTTAGACTGTGTATACTCCCCCAGAGTAAAAGCTCCTTATATGTGTTCGTTTGTTTGTGTTCCTTGTTTTTAGTACATACTCCCCCATTGACATCAATGGCAAAGGGTGCTATAAACCATCTGCATAGGTACTACTCCAGAAGTAGAGTAGTCAACCATTCATCAGTCACATAGGACTGATGTACTTGCTACTTTTTCTAATAAGACTTAGGAGAGGGAATGAATCCCAACTTCTCCCTTAGATACTCAAAAGTATCCTTTGCTAAAGGTTTCATGAAAATGTCTGCTAACTGATCTTTTGTGCTTACATAATCCAATGTCACTTCCTTGTCTGCAACTTTTTCTCTCAGAAAATGATACTTGATCTCTATGTGTTTTGTCTTTGCGTGCATCATAGGGTTCTTAGACATGTTAATAGTACTGGTGTTGTCACAATAAATAACAATAGGATAGTCAACCTAAATACCAAAGTCTTTAACCATTTGCTTGATCCAAACAATTGTTGTATAATTCAGTGTTGCTGCAACATATTCTGCCTCTGCCGTTGACTGAGAAATACAATTTTTCTTTTTGCTTGTCCAAGATACCAACCTTTCTCCAAGAAATATTTCTCCTCCTGAAGTGCTCTTCCTGTCATCAATACAACCTGCCCAATCTGCATCAGTATACACATGAAGTTGTGTATTCTCTGATTTAGGATACCA
>MU227412.1:924727-940348 GCA_018584345.1 Thuja plicata
AGATAACTCCAATTAGATCACATGGGTTACTCCACCCATCTCTCCAGTCCACATGGGTAACTTCACCCACCTCTTCAGTTCAAAAAGGTAACTCATAATTAGCTCTTCAGTCAACTAAACTCTATCTTCTCTTTACCAAATGAAGAGGTGGAGTTTATTGAGGACCTCTCTAAGTTTCTTTTGATCTCAACCATTTATCTCCCTATCTCTGGGATTGATCTCGACCGTTCATTTCATCACCACTTCCTATATAATAAACCCTTCATAACCATTTGAAGGGTCCAAGATTTCAAGCTCTCATGCGCCATTACTCCGTCAGTTTGGTTCTAGCATTCAAGCCATCTTGCGACCACACACACATTTCAACTATCAAATTCTCAAAGCTTCTCAAGTCATAGACGCTGCCCTGCCAATAGTGAGCATCAAGAACAATGTTTCAGAAGGAGTAGAGAGAAACAATAGAAGCTTCAAGCATCGTTGGGTTTGCATTTATTTGTCTTCCTTCCTCTTGCTTGTACATTTTATTGCTCACATTTCTGTTATTCATTTAGTAGTCATTATATACTTGATTTGCATTCATTTGTAAACCTTTGCTACTAACCCTCACCTTTGGAAAGCTATGGGAACCGAAAAGAGAGGTGTACATTTTGGTGAACCCGACGTGAAACAAACAACCCAAATATCTCTTGCAGACGAAGAAACAAATTGATCAACCACGGCCGTACGGTCATAAATTTAAAAATCACACTTTTCTTCGACATTTGTACTATTTTGCAATTGCTGGTATTTTTCTGCAATCGCCTATACTGTGTCAAAATTGACTGGTTTAATACCGCAACTGATTGTAGGCTTTCACAATTATTCTATCAATTTGTTGTCTTCTGACTTCTGGTATTTTGCCACAATCGCCCGATCTGTGCCGCAATCACAAGAATTTTGCCACATTTGTCCGATCTGTGCCGCAATCGACATCATTTTTCCACAGTTGCCAGTTAATTACAGCAATTGACAGAAGTTTGCCACAGTTGCCAATTATTTACCGCAATCGACATAAGTTTACCATAGTTGCCGGAAGATTGCCGCAACCGCAGCAAATATTGCAAATATCAGATCCAAGTCTTCTGCCCATCTACTTTTAAATTGACATTCTTTTTGGTTTGTGTGCAGGATTAGATCAAAGTCATCAAGGATAGAGGAGGGTAAGTTTTGGTAAGCATCATTTCATTTTTTTCAAAGTTTCACATATTCTCATTTTGCGAATAATCCTTTTTGGTACCAAATTGTTTAAATAACACAAACTAAAAGGAATTCATTTGTCGATTTGGGTTTAAAAAGAACAGTGCTTGCAAAACATATCACACTTCATATTTCAGATTTGGGGTTAAAACTAATGTGAGGATTAAAATTGAACAGAGGCAAAAAATCTCTCAGTTTGGTGATTTAAAACTGAACAAGCAATCAACACCTACTTTTTTGGGCTTAAAATTGAACATTTGTGCTTTTATGGTGGTGTAGCTTAGTTCAAATTTCAAAATTTGGAGCTTAATCAATTTACCTCGTGTCTTAAGTTTTGGGTGCACTTGCACAAACTGTTAGATTACAAACCTTTATACTTTTTTAGAAAGGCTTGTTCGGGGAATGCGCTTCTTCCTCGGAGAACGACCTTAAATTGGTAATCCTTTCGATCGATATATAAACAAGGCACGAACCAAAGTTTTTTCTTATCTAGCCAAGCTCGGGCGAGGTGTGTTTATGATAGTCTGGATCAGGTGAATATCCCTAAGGAGCTAGCGTGGTCAACTAGGCTCTTAAGTGAGTCACGCACGTACAAACCGATTGGAGAGACACCGCATACCCTTACTACAACCTTGATTAATTAGAGGCCAACCCATTTTACCTTCGAACAGATACCTTATTATAGTGCAAGGGGTTGCAGAATTCCCCCCCAAGATTCCCAACATATGTGTCCCACGGTATTTGTGTAGTGAAAGAGATCTTCACTCCATGGCAACAATACCTAGAAATGGAAAAAACACGGGCACCTACGTCATGGACCTTCATGTCCTAGTAGCGTGACAATCGCTGTGTGAGCTAATGGACATTCAAGCATTGGGCCTATAACATTGTATTCTGAAGCCAATTTGACTTAGATTAATCTAATTGTTCATTATTGAGGCCTCATGATAACCTTGCAACTTGAAAAAGTTGTAGAACATATACAATCCCAGTCTTCATTTCTCAAAACACAGTGTCTATTGTGCTTGTTCCTTTGATCAGTTTCTGAAAATGCAAAACAAAACATCCAAATTGTCAAAATGAGTCAAATGTGTTAAAGTCTAGGGTTGTCAACATCAAGTATCTTGCAAATTAGAAGCCATTGTGTGTGATAAAACTACCACAATCAACCAGTTATTTTACCACAATCGGTGAAATTGTACCACATTTTTGACCATAGATACTATATTCCTGTTCTGACCTAAAAACCTTGAAAGAATTCTTCATTTGGTGTCCAAAACTATTGTCTATCCCAGGAAAATGTGAAGAACATTGTGTGAATCTCTAAACATTAAAGATTACCCTTTCTCTGTAAAGAAGGATTATTGTCAAAAACATTGTTAGTTTGAAAGCTCAGACTCGAAATATCTTGATCTCATCTTATAAAAAATCATCTTTTTCAAATTGACTTTGTCCAAGACAAAGGTCAGAAAATCTTATCTTTTATCATCACACTTTTGAGATCAAGTTATATAAAAATCTATCCTTAGAATTACCCTTGTCCAAAACATAACTCAGACTTCTCTTAGAAAGGATCCTCTTCTTTTGTTTGCTTTATATCACTTGTTTTAGTTGCAAAACCTGGACCACACTATGTCTCAAACACCTCATGGAGGACCTTACACTAGGTCTAAATCTAGAGCTCAACTTTATGAGTCATATATCAACTGTTTCCCCATTTGGGAAACAGAGAAAGAGAATGATCCCTTCATGAACACTAGTTCTTCTATATTCATTGAACAGCCCCGTGGGGCAGCCTTTTTCCAAGATATCACAAAAGAAGAACTTTAAGATGTGGAACAAGATGCCTTCTCCACCAAAGTAGTTGAAGTTTTTGTAGAGAGGAACCCTGAATGTTACTTAGCCATGCTAATAAAGAAAGGAGTCAAACTCCCCACTGAATTTAGTGTATTGACTATATGGCCCGAAAACCCTCTCGCAGGTCAGAATGCTACTCAGCTTCCCCAGATACTACCTGTTGTGTCACAGATCTTTCCACCATTGGCCTTACCCACATTGACATAGACTGTATCCAATCAAAACAATAATCCAACCCAAGCCAGCACATCATCTACTCAAGGCATGACAAGCTCGCAACCAAGTGCACCCATGGTCACTATTATGCCTCCACCCTTAATCTCATGGCCAGTGCAGTCCAACTCTCGTGCTATTCCTTCCATCCCACAAAACGCCAGTTGTTCTAAAACTATGCCACTGCTGCAATCAATTCACACTAACCTTGGGATCAACAAATCATGCCCGTAGGGATCCATCTCTGCCAGAATGACTTACAGTCAAGGCCCGCCCAAAGCTACATCTTTTCCCATTCTGACACCCATTTAACCTCCGCAACAACAACCCCAGCTTCAGTTGCCTCAGTTCCAACCTCCGCAATAGCAACCCCAGCTTTAGTTGCCTCGAACCTAACCTCCGCAATAGAAACCCCAGCTTTAGTTGCCTCAAATCCAACCTCAGCAACAACAACCCCAGTTTCAATCCCAACCTTAGTGGCAACACTACCTACCGTAGCATTATCAACCCCAGTTTCAGTCACAATAACAAACACATCAAAACCTGCCATGGACTTCTCATGTCCCTCCTGTTACAAATCACTCGATGGGGAATCAATATTAAGCCCCTAGGATGAAATCCTATGTTCCTACACAAGGGACAGAAAGGTGTAGCCTCATACCCACCACAACACAAAGAAATGTCCACACACATCAGCCTCAATATCAAACGGACATGCTAATGCAACAAATGCAAACCCTTCAAACCCAAATGATGGATATGAAAAATCAAGGGCAAACTAAATCCTATACCACAAAGGATTTATACCCATACCCCTTTGACCATTCTCTTCAAATGTCCCCATTCCCAAACCACTTCTTAGTACCAAAATTTGACAAGTATAGGGGCACTACCAACCCTATTGAGCATATATGAGAGTTCTTTTCTAGTTGCATCAAAGTCACTCATGATGAGACGTATCTAATGCGACTATTCCCACAAAGTTTAGCCATACCAGCAATGGAATGGTTCTCACATCTACCTCATGGCATCCAGTCTTGGGGAGAATTAGCTGAAAATTTCATAGCTCACTTCCATCATAACATCGAGCGCAAGGTCAGCATCAAGGACCTTTGCGACATTAAATAGAAAGATGGAGATTCCTTTGTGAAATTCCTATAGAGATGGAGGAACACAACAAACCGTATAACATATGATGTGCCTAAACAAGACTTAATAGTCATGTTTGTTAACAATCTGATCCCAGACATGTCATTCACAACATAGCTACAGTTAGCTCCGAACTTCACACAGCTCATCGAAAGAGGAGTTCATTGTGAGAAGAACTTGGTCAAAAGAGGAATCCTTGCAGATCCCATGTAAACAAAAAAAAATAAGAATGCAATGGAAAAATCCAAGTGGTGGAACAAGAACAAAAATGTCACTAGTGATGGTGTCATTGATGTAAAGATGGTCAACTATGCGCAACGCAAGGTGTCACTACAAGGTGCACCTGTGGCAAACCAAAACCCCACGGGGACCACTCAACAAGTATACACCCAAAACCAACCTCCCCCTATACAAGCAGCCACGATGTCAAATAGTCACCAATGGAATCAACGCAAACCACGGTTTCAATTCCAACAACGAGATTTCACACCCTTGGGAGAGCCAATAGAGTCAGCTTTACGTAAGCTGATACAATCAAACACTATCACTCTCTGAACAATCAGAGACTTTGAACAAGAGGAAAACAAGCCAAGGTGGTATAATGACAAATACTTCTATGAGTTTCATCGGGTCAAGGGGCACAAAATAGCCAACTGCTACCGATTGAAACATGCTATTCAAGATCTGATTGACACAGGGATCAGTGATGTGATGAATACTCAAAATAAAGGCACAACTGACCACACCATTTTCAATGATACCTTTCGTGATCACAACAAGGGAAAAGCTTCTGGGTCTGGTGGACAAACCAATAAAGTTAACTATACATATGCCAACAGTGACAATGTCATAAATTACGTAAACCCTTCAGATAACCATGTGGCCACAATCACTATCAGGGACCAAGGTAACAATTGTGCTGTAACTACACATCGTGCTAGATTCATCTTACAAGGACTACCATCCTCAACTACTACATCAGCTAATCCTATAGAAAACTCAGATCCACAAACAAGCATAGTGGACCAACTAAAGCGAACACCTACCCAGATATCCATGTTTGACCTATTGCGCATATCTCTGCAACATAAATTGGCACTTGACCAAGCACTTCAGAATGCAGCTATCCCAAGGGACATAACGTCCAGGAGCTTCCAAACAATGGTCAACCATATATCAGCTAAAAAACATGCCACATTCATAGACCGTGATGTGCCACCACATAAACCCCTGCATAATGATCCTCTACACTTGCTTGTCCAAATCCACAAAAGCGTTGTCCGTAGGGTTCTTGTCAATGGTGGAGCTGGGTTAAACATTTGTACTCTAAAGTTAATCAAGCAACTAGGCTATTCTGAATCAAGCATTGATGTCACCAGAAGGATAAATATCAGAGCATATGATGAAGAGGAAAGGTCCTCTAAGGGTATTATTATTCTACCTGTTCACATTGGTCCTATGGTAAAAAACACACCCTTCCAAATCTTAGACCTTGAGTTGGGATACAACATGTTATTAGGGAGACCTTGGATACATGAAATGCAAGCTATACCATAAACATACCATCAATGCATCAAGTTCCCTCACCAAGGGGAGGAGATTATCATAGAGGGAGATCCCAATCCCTTCCAATATTGCAATGTGGTCCAAATTAGAACTGATAACCAGGTGCCATCAAACCAAGATGCAAGAATCCCATCTTCTTTAGAATAAAATCCCAAGGATGTCACACGAGCATCAGGTAAGATAGTCATTAATCAAGATACGAGCATCTCACCCTCTTCAAGTCCAAATCTTAAGGATGTCACAGAGAAAGCAAGCAAGATATCCATCACGGACAAGGGATGTGGTGAATATAGATATGAAGAGGCTTTCACCATCACGCACATGCCTCTAAGCCCTAGAAATCATGGTATGCCACAAACTGTCATTGCAACAGAAACTCAGCAGCCAGTTCTATTTAGATGTCCACCCACAACCTTTGTCTGATGGGGGGACATAGCAAAAGATAATCCTTTTGAGAAAGACATCAATACCTGGTTATACAAAGACTCCCCTGAGATAGTCTGACCACCCCTACCTTTGGAAAACTATGGTAATAGTTACACAATGATACAAAGGTTCGGGTACGATGGTACAACCAGACTGGGGGCAAGGAAATAGGGCATATATGAATTGCCTCTCCCACCAACCCAAAGAAATACTAGAGGTTTGGGCTATGGAAAACAAAGCACTAGTCCTGTGATCCAAGACATTCAGGTCAATCATGAGAAAATAGCAGAGATGCACTAGGGGCACAGCGCTGAGCATGTCCTAATAAGCAATATACTAGCGCAGTTGTTGCCTGCTGAAGAGGGATCCACACAATTCCAAATAAACCTACACTTAGAAATTGATGATACCCAAGGAAGTGAGACATCAAATGAACATTCCATTGAGACAGACTCCAATGAGTATGAATGAAGATCCCTCCATGACTCTGAACCATCAATCTCTTACTTTTTCCCTCAAGTCAAAATTATCATAAACCTAGCAGACCTGTTTGAACAACTAACCATTACCGAGAAACCCTGTATAGACAAACATATCATTCATCAGACATCAAGTGGTGTGTCCTCATCATAGTCCAAGTTTGTAGGAACCATATTAGCAGTCCCGTTCAGTCAACCAAAGCCAAACAATAGTGAAAGTGTCTATCTCATACACCCTGAGCTTATAGAGTGGGGTCAACAAGGACCACCTGATCTTGATGTCTTTGAAAATGATGAGGCAATAAATCATTTCATGGGACTGAGGGAAGGCATCCCGTTAGGGGATCACAAGACAGGATTCTCTATCAACCTAGACAAAGTAGCATACTTCGGGGAGGAAGCTCCTCTTTCCAGTCCACAAAAGAAAAAAGAAGAAAAGAGTAAAAAGCTAAAAGAAGATGTATCTTTTGGTGAAAACCTTACTGAGGCGCTAGAGGATAGAAAGAGAGAAATCCTCCCCTTAATAAAGGAGAAATCAACATTGCTAGGTGAAGAGACAGAGGAAATCAACTTGGGGGATAACAAGAGCCCAAAGAACATCTACTTGGTGAAATCTCTCACCCCTAAGGAGAGAGAATAGTTCATCAGTTTCTTCAAGGAAAGAATGATCAATTTTGCATGGTCTTACTCAGATATGCCAGGTTTAGATCCAGAGTTGGTGCTACACCACCTCCCATTGCTACCAAATGCAAAACCTGTCAAATAGAAGCTAAGAAAGATGAACCCTCATGTTGCATTACTAGTCAAAGTAGAACTGAAAAAGCTCTTGGATGCTAAATTCATCAGACCTATACCATATGCGGATTAGATATCTAATCTAGTACCAGTGACAAAGCATAGTGGTCAGATATAGATTTGCACAGACTTTTGGGATCTCAACATAGCATGTCCCAAGGATGACTTTCATTTACCAAACATTGACATGATAGTAGACCTAACTGCGGGACATCAAATGCTTTCCCTCATGGATGGATTTTAAGGTTACAACTAAAAAAGGATAGCACCAGAGGACCAACACAAGATAGCTTTCACATGTCCTTGGGGAATGTATTGTTGGAATGTCATGCCATTTGGTCTAAAGAATGCCGGAGCAACATATCAAAGGGCCATGACAACTATATTCCATGATATCATTCATAAGACAATGGAAGATTATGTGGATGACATACTAGAAAAGTCCATTCTATGAGAAGATCATCTACAGGTTTTGGGACCCATCTTTGATAGAATGGAGGAATTCAAAGTATGACCAAATCCAAAAAAGTGTGCATTCAGTTTCGTAGCAGGAAAATTACTACGGTTCATAGTATCACACAGAGGAATTGAAGTGGACCCAACAAAGGTCAAGGCAATATTAGACATGCCTCCACCATTGAACCTGAGACAACTAAGAGGGTTATAAGGAAGGCCCCAATCGATTAGACACTTCATAGCTCAATTGGTAGACAAGTGACACCCATTCCAACATCTATTGCATATAGACATCAAGTTCATATGGATAGAGCAATGTGAATAGGCATTTTAGATATTCAAAGACTACCTTATTAAGTCTCCTATATTGGTACCACCATTACAAGGTAGACCATTGCTTCTATATATCTCAGTGAAAAAATCAAAATTAGGTGTCCTTTTGGCACAACATGATGATGCAGGAAAGGAGAGGGCCATCTACTATCTAAGCAGGACTTTGGTTGGATATGAGCTAAACTACATGCTGATAGAGAAGTCATGCCTAGCAGTTGTTTTCACTTCCCAAAAGCTAAGACACTACATGTTGAGTCACCAAATGAAATTGGTTGCACATATTGATACTCTCAAGTACCTCTTGAATAAGGCAGTGCTCACTGGATGACTGGCCAAGTGGGTAATGATCTTAAGCAAGTTTGAAATTGAGTATGTAGACAGAAAGGCTATCAAGGGACAAGTGATCACCGATCAACTAGTAGAGGCACTGATTCAAGACCACCAGCCTATTATCTCTGATTTTATTGATGAATCTATCATGACACTACAACTTGAGATCGAGATATGGCAACGCTATTTTGATGGATCGTGTACAAACCATGGAGCGGGGGCAGGGATAGTTCTTATCACTCCAGACCATGATACAATTCCAAAGCATTTCAGACTTAACTTCCAATGCACCAACAAAATAGCATAATATGAAGCATTGGTCATCAATCTAAAGATAGCCATTCAATGGAGAATCAAGAACCTGAAAGTCTTTGGTGATTCACAGTTGGTCATTAGCCAAGTTAACAATGATTACATGACCAAAGATGAGAAGCTCATACCTTACAGAGCATAGATGGAACAACTGCGCACCAAGTTTCATTACATTCTCTTTGAGAAATTCCCAAGAGCACAAAACAAAGCGGCAGATGCGATGGCTACCATAGCATCACTAATTGATATGCCAGGTAACAATACCAAATTCTAGTTTCTAGTGGAACAACTCTTGGTGCCATCACATTAGGCATCTATCACAGAATCAACGTGTGTCCTTGTTGGTCCTGAATCCCCATGGTACCAAGATGTCTATAGATATCTACAAAACAATGTCTTACCCCCAAACTTGTCTAGAAACCAAAGAAAAACCCTCATTCGACAAGCCTCTAGGTATACAATCCTCTCTACTACTCTATACAGATGAAGTCTCGATGGAACATTACTATGATGTCTCACTTCCACGGAATCCCAAAAAGCTTTGTACAAGGTACATGAAGGGATATGTGGAACCTACGGAGGTGGCAACAATTTAGCTAATAAAATAATCCGCATGGGATACTATTGGCCAACAATAGAGACAGATGCAAACAAGCATGTCCAAAGGTGTAGATAGTGTCAAATTCATGGAGACCTCATCCATGCACCAGCCCAGGAATTAAATTCCATCACATCACCGTTACCATTTTCAATGTGGGGATTTGACCTAGTGGGTAAGATAACACCTTCTTCAGCAAATAGACATAAGTACATCATAGCAACAATGCAGTACCTCACAAAGTGGGTGGAAGCAATTCCCCTCACTTACATCACTAGAAAATAGATAACAATGTTCATGCTTAATCACATCATCTGTCGATACAGGATCCCCCAAACAATCCTGACGGATCATGGTACCCCTTTCCAGAACAAGGATGTTGAAGACCCATGTGAACAATTCCGCATCAAACAAGGGTTCTCCTCATTTTACTACCCTCAAGGAAATGGACAAGCCGAAGCTACAAATAAAAAAATCTTGAAGATTCTGAAGAAAACAGTGAACGAATCAGGGAGAGACTGACATCTACAGCTTAGTCCTGCATTATGGGCATACAAAACTAGTGTGAGAACACCAACGGGGGCAAATCCTTTTTCCCTAGTCTATGGAATAGAGGTGGTATTACCCCTCGAAGTGGAAATCCCATCCCTAAGGATATCATTGAAGAACCTGGTTTCAGACGAAGACTATAGAGTGGCCAGGCTCAGTGAACTAGAGTTACTAGATGAAAGAAGGCAACATGCCTTCGACCACTTACCAGGCTATTAGAATCGCCTCAGAAGGAACTATCACAAGAAGGTGAAGCCATGAACATTTGAGGTAGGAGACCTTGTCCTCATGGAAAATCAGAAGAATCAAGTAGAGTGAGTCAAACCTGGTAAGTTCGAGCCAAATTGGCTAGGACCATTTGTTATTGTCAACTCTACTCAGAGTGGGGCATTGATACTAGCAACATTCATACTAGGGGCATCTAAGTCATTATGAATTTTATCTGATTGATTCTCAATTAATGATTTATTATGTCTTCTTAGTTACTCAATGACGTCTGCGCAAAGACAAAGAGTCACAAGGATTGGGGGCATAGTGTTTTCTTGACTTTCTGCGTATGGCGATTGTTTCATATGATCCTATAAATTTCACCTAACTATGGGTGGATAGCCGCATATATCTCGATCTTTGTTATGTGTAACCTATGGTGAGTTCAACACAATTTCCTTGTCTATTTTCTGATCCAGATTCTCATTAAGGTATACGAATCATAATGTACCCAAGGATATGAATTTTCAAGGTCATTGCGGGTTCAATATCTACCTTAATAAGAATCTGGTATATTAAAAGGAAGGTGACTATTTTGTTATCCTGGCTTCTATGCCTTGATGCCTAAGTCTCTTTGTGACATTTCGTTAAAACATAGTATTCATACTTTCATAATATCAATGGGTATTAGTGATGGTTGTACTATCAGATGGTATCCATTCCAAAATCGCCCAATGATGATAAAAATGTTGCAATATTTGCTAATCCGTGACAAGGTCCTAAGAGTCTGCATATAGCTGCATTTAGGGATTGCATGGTATATTTATAAATGAAATAACAGCATAAGGAAATTTAAACTCAAAAATGGTTTCTATCTTCTTCTAATTCCAAGTTAATTACATAATCAATGATTCTTGAAATCTGTGATCTATCGGGAACAAAATCGAACTCACATTTTCACGTAATTAACTTGATAATCGTGTGTTTATTTTTAAACACACCTTCTTCTACTCCACTCTTTCTGGCCTTATCACTTCCTGCAAGTGTTATGATCTATTCAACTGAGGGATTTTTATTTATTTTCCTTCAATTTCATTCCCGAGGGGGCATGATCACACTATCATCAATTAAATTTTTTCTCAAAACAACAATCAAAGCGACTTCGTTATCAAACAGACTAAGGGAATAACAGATCCTTGACTAAGTCAGAACTATTGGATAGAAAGCTTTGGTTCTCATGAGCTGGATATCTTATGTTTCCTCATTTTAGAATATTTTTATTAAGCTCCTAGCAGCTTCATACTGGCTTTTGGACGACAACCAAGTTCAGAATTGGTATTTTTAAAAATCTTTTGTTGATCTTTGGATGAAAACCAAGTTCAAAAATCAATTCTATCAGTTTGGTTTGGTTCGATCGAGTGCGAGACTGATCTCATCAACATTTCGTTCGACAACCAAGAACGAGATTCTCAATCTTTTTGAAGTCAAAATCAAAAAACTTTCTTTGAATCAATGCACTGCTCACACATCAATTCAAAGAGGGGCAAATGTAACCACCTGAATTTGGTCTGTTGCAACTATGGTCCCTATTTTCCCTAAGTGTGATCATACCCTCGATTATGTCCAAACGACCCTGTTACTGCTTGGCATAATTCTTCAAATCAATTTAATATCCTAGGTGATTTTTATCACTAATTTATATTAACTATTATAGCCATACAATTCAAATAAATTTTGACCAATCAAATCAAATCAAAATCAAATATGGCTATGGTATTTAATTATAAAGGAATTAAATAAATCCCAAAATCAAATATTCACTTACAATTAACCCATTCCCCTAGCCTATTTAATTTAATTAAAATGGCTATAGTCCCCTAATTATTAAAAAGCAATTAAATTATTTAAATAATTAATTCCTATGTTTTAAAATGAATTAAATAAGTTTATTTCATTTATTAATATTCCCCTAAACCCCAACCTAACCTATCTCAACCACTTCTACCCTAGGTTCTAACCCTTGTCAACCCATTCACCCATGCTAATCTAATCCTAATCCTAAATTATACTCTAACCCACCTCCTAATGTTGTCACATTCCATTAAGGAATGCTTAGCAACTCAACCCACTTGAGAAAGTCCACTTTCTCAAGCTTGACCTCCTTAAGGTCCACTTTCTCAAGCCACCCTCTTACATCCTCCCTTGCCTCTTTAAGACTTTCATTAATATCTTATTAATGAAGATGCCTTAAGCCTATGTCTCTCCCATGCCTTATTAATGCCTTGGGCATTAATGGGTCTTACATCTTCATTTATGAGTCTTCTAATTCATAAATGAACCTTGTACCCCCTTCTCTCTCTCTCCCATTATTCTATAAATAGAAGCCTGCTTTGAGAGCAAATAAGCCTTCACATTAGATCAAAATTACATTTTTATGCTGTTGGATTACTCTTAGAATCATATTCCACTCTTTATTCCATGCTTTTACATTGTTTTAGTTTCATCTTTTAGAGCTAGAATACATGATTTTTCATCTTTTTAGTTTAAATTTGAATCAAATCCTTCATGCTAGAATAGTATTGGTCACTGATTTGTAGCATATTCTGAGGGCTAAATATGCAGCTAATCACACTCTTTCTAGTTAGAAGGCAATAGGTCAATATTAGTGGTTTTGAACATTTTATCTAACCATTTGAACTAATGCAATGACCTATTAAGTGTTTGTGTTGTTTTCAATAGGTACCCAAATACACACACACAAGTACCAGAGCAGATATACATAGGTATCAAAGCAAGATATGAGCACAAATCAGAGAGCATAAAAGAAGTACATAATCAATCACAAAATAAGACAAACCTGGGTCAACAGTAGTAGAACGCCAGGCCCATGCTACAGGAAGCAGTCCTAAAAACTCAGTGCGAGCAGCATCAAGTGACACTACAGCACCCCAGACATGAGCATCTCTCGATCACCGAGCAAAATAGGCATATGAATCTAACACATCTTGCTGCTCACCAAACTGCCATAACACCCTGTTGGTGTTATGGAAATCAATCATATGTACATGGTCACTAACGCGACCAATCAGGTATCTGCGCTGTCTACAAAAAGGAAGATGGATATCCTCACCATCCCAAACAGGACAATCATGATAAGGTCTCCAAATAAAATAAGGAATCATGTCAAGCTGCTATCACCAGTAAGAAAGATGACCCATATGGGTCTAAACAATTACTCCATCATACATATATACATATGGCCTATCGGCCGAGAGAGAACAGGCACCTACAGGACGTCAGACAACTATATGCTCCCACGCCCAAATCTGTAACAATTTAGCACCACAACCAAGTGACTTACCATCAAGGTAAGCTACATAAATCATTGCATGTGCGCCAACATGCATGGGCCCCATGCAAAAATAGTATGGTCTCAGACCATACTCTGCAGGACACTATTGAACCCTACAGAAAACCCATGCTGACGCCGATCGGGGCAAAGGATCCCACAAATCAAACTACCCAACAGTGTGGATAGTCTATCTAAGCCCAATCCGAACCTTGACCATGGAATGTCATAACCGCCGGCAAGCCTAAGCTGATCCCGGGGCAGTCTAGTAAGCTGAGTCAACGTAGGGACACCAGTGCGCGTGGAATACTCCACCAACTCACCCTAGATAGGGAGTTGGAGGATGCGATACACATCCTTCAAGGTCACAGTGCACTCCCTGGTAGGAAGCCAGAAGATATAGGTCTCCGAATGCCATCACTCTACAAGAGTGGAGATCAGACCCCTGTTGGTCGTGATCTCAGGCATATAGCAGATCCAATATAAACCCAGGTCACGAAGTACTGACCTCTCATCCTCTGAAAGCTAAAAATGGTAAACGAGTCCCACTGGCCTGGACTCTCGACACCGCAAGATACACCCAATGAACTGCAAATAAAACCAAGACCACGACAAATATCAGTTTCAGTAATGTTAGAAAGAAACAGAAGCAAGAACAAGCAGATAACAGACAAAGAAATCAGGCAAACAGTGTCAAAAAGTCAATTGCGGTAATAAACATGGTCAACTGCGGTACTTTTATGCGATTGCGGCACCTAAACTACAAGTGCGGCACTCAAACAAAAATTGTGGCATTTTATGCAATGAATTGTGGTAGTCTTATCAAATGCGGCACAGAACCAGCAATTGCGACATTTAATCTGCATTTGCAGCAAAACCGTAGTTGATTGCGGCAAAGGCAATTTTTTTTCAAAAAAGTATAAATTTTCAAAGCAATAAATAACACGCAAAGTGAGGAAACTCACTGGACATCCAGAGCCAGGAGGTCGACGGTATGAACGGACCCAATCAGAAATGTGTACGACACCTAGAAGCCCCACCATCGCTCGAAAGAAGGAGAAAATGAAGCAAGAAAACAATAAACAAACTCACCAATGATCCAGAGCTCAAAATCACAAAGTGACAAATGAAGAGAGCTCTTAGCTACTTATAGGGGTTCCGAAAAACCCTAACTTCACCCAGGAGCTCAAAATTTCTTCCCGGCCCCCGAAAACTTCAAGAGTCAATTACAGGGGCATTCTAAACTATTTTTCAGATCTGTCACATACCCAGTTCCACAATTTGTAGTTTCAACAAATTAACGCTCGTCTTGCGACTTTCCACTCAAATTTGTTGAGGGGGCATAAATACACCTACTAAATGCCGGGGCAAGTTGGGGCAAAATCAAAGAATCTTTGACACACTGCGACAAGTCACATTGCATCAAAGAGGGGCAAATGTAGACACCCTAAAATGGACAGGCTTGCGACTTTACATTAAAAACACTAATTTTCATCTATTAATTAATGGTTTTTTAATCATTAATTAATCATCTATTTTCTTCTAAATTCATTCCCCAAATCATCTAATGAAATTCCCAAAATTAATTAAATAATTAATTTTATTTAATTAATTAGCTTTAATTGATTAATTATCATTAAATTAATTAATTAAACTCAATTTCCTATAGTTTAAATCCAAATATTTAAACTCACTAATTAAATTCTTCCAATTAAATTAATTTCAACTAAATTAATTTAATTTCATCAAATAAAGCAATTCTTAAT
>MU227412.1:942473-985732 GCA_018584345.1 Thuja plicata
TATTTATAGTGATCCTTGTTAAAAGATCTTCCAACCCTGTTAGGAGTTGTACATTACAATGCAGTAGTATAGTGACCTGGTTAAGGGTCGGACCCTGTTAGGAGTCTTTTACAATAACCCTGTTAGGAGTGGAGGACTCACTGTCCAAGGACTCACTGTCCAAGTGGTGAAGGCTACAACCTTCTGGTTATTTGATATACACTGTATCAACAAGGTGAACTGCTATTTGTGACACTGCTTGTCTGATCAGTTCCTTTTATGCGCCGATGCTTTAACCTCTTGTAAAGCACTACAACAATCTTCTCTATATTTTGAAAGCTTCTACTTCAATATCTATATTATCAACATATGATAAATATAGATCTGCTACTTTAACACTCTGCTCTGCTTTTCTAATCTCTGGCTTTCGCAACTCTTCTTATTACAAATGACCTTCTATAAGTACATACACCAAGTATGAGATCATGGGACCTGTAGGATAACTCTTCTTAACATCCTTGTCCACTCTACTAAGCACGCAAGAATAATTACAATCGTGCAAGTACTAACTAAATAGATGCGTCGCTTCACTAAGTCGGCTTCACCAAATTGACCATAACATTGCAATCTTCTTGAAATATGTTTAGCACATTTAGATTAGTATCAAAAACTCATAACTCATCATGAATATAAACATGCATATCCTGAAGATAGGCGTAACTCAATCAAAATGTTACATACGTCGGCCTTAAACCGTTATTCTTCCAGAACTGTAACCGTCAATAACAAAATTACATATCTTTACTAAAAATTCATATCCGGGTCTGCGTGTATGAACATAGCATAGTAAACATGTCAAAAACATGTATCTATCCACACTGGTCTTCATGTCATCATATGGATAAGTACATACAGAAGTACTACTGTGTATTATATGTTGTCATCAATGACAAACATACAATCAACCAACTGTTCAGAATCAAATCTCTAACATATACACCTCAATCCTTCTTACAGGATTGTGTTTATTCTAGTGGTTGTAGGGCATTGTATGTTTCAATCCTATTTACAAGACTACAGTGGAATATAATCTGGTATGCATAGGACTAAGGGGTCTCAATCCTGCTTTCAAGACTGTGATATCTAAGTACTCATAGGGATATAGGCCATAATCCTTCTTGTTGGACTAGGGGGGTACTATTAATGGAATACCTTACTAGACTCCATAGATTAGAATCTTACCCAGTTTACCTTTGAAAGTAATCATAATCTTTGTGCAAGGAGGGGAAAGATTCTCTCCTGAAGACACTCACCATATGTAATCTCCTTGAGCATTTTAAAGTTGATAATATGACATTAAAGGTCTCATTGGGTAGTCTCCTTTGACAGTATTCTTCATAGTACTCACGAAAGGAAAAAATACAGGTGCCCTCGGGGGTGACACTATTGTGTGAGCCAAAGAGATACCAAGCTAAAGGAAAATATTTTGAAAAGCCAATTCCTTAGGATAATCTTGTCTGATTCTGTCTGTATCTGTGCTTTACCAGTGAAAATCATGCCTTTTCAAGACTATAAAACATACACTCATCATTTAATAATAGAGACAAAGATAACTATTTTTGTGTTTTTGCTATGTGTGTGCCACAAATTGCTTGAAAAATTTGTTCAACTTGAGTAAAAAATGTTGAGTGTCTAGGATGTCAACAACAGTGTATTCTAGAAAACTGATTACCTCACTATTCTAGAGACTTTTTTATCAGAAAACTTCAAAACTACAATAAAATTTTTAGACTTTTGTATGTTGCCGCAATTGACAAAAGTTTTCTATAATTGACCCATTTATTACTGCAATTTATATGTTTATTACCACAATCGCTATAAGTTTTCCACAATTGATTCTACATTCTGCCACAATCGACAGAAGTTTGCCGCAATTGACTAGAATAACAATGAGATCATTTTGTCAAACAAGTCTAAATTCCTCTATCAGAACACGTCATTTTATGAGTCCAAAACCTTTGAAAGTATTCTGTGTCATGTGAAAGATCAACATGTACACTTTATGAGATAATAAAGATTCAATAAAATCTCATAAACTTAGGAATAATACTCCTTTTCTATTCAGTTATTATTTAGCATTGATAATTCAATGATTTAGATTAGATTATCGTGATCTCATTATCTTAGTTTTATCACTCTTTTATAATGACTTTGTCTCATCTCAGACATGAGTTAGATTATATCTTATCATCATCAATCTCTGAGATCAAGAGAAGTCAAAGTGTGAGAGATTCTTAGCAATGTTATTAGAAAACAGAGTCAAGCTTCCTTATGGGTTTGATCTCAACAATATGGCCAGAAAATATATTAGCAAGTCATAATACAACTGGGAATTCTCAATTTAATCCTGTCGTATCCCAGATAATGTCTATTCCACTATCAACTCAAATAGTTACATCACAAGTAGCTTCTACACAAATGGGTTTTGCAACTCAGACTGGTTCATTTTCAACTCAAAACATAACAAGTACTCAAACAAGTTCATTTATGACCTCTAGTTTATCTCAAGAAATGAAAACATTACCATTTATGTGAAGTGCTCAAAATGCGACATCAACTACTCAAACAATTTAAAACCCATTTACATTGCAATCTATCTCTATTGGACTTGGGGTTATTTAATTGCAGAAAAAAAGATCAATTTTTGTTGGTCCTACTTTTAGTCAATGCCCTCCAAGGGTTAAATATTTGTTTCAACAAAGGAAAAAACATCATTAATAGTAACAAAAAAAAAATAACAACCCAGGACTCAATATACACCTCAGTCTCAGCAAAAACATACATCTGGAAATCAATACCATATCCCTGGGAGATCATATATTCCAACACAACCGTTTCAAAGACGAAGCCTTATACCAGGTGCTGGATCACGTTTAGATGTTGGAAATGTTCTTCAATCTCAAACTGACCTTCTGATACAAAAAATGAAAATGTTGTAAGTCAATTCTTGGACATTCAAAATTAAGGGCAGACTAAGTCTTATAATGGAGAGGACTTATACCCTTACCCTTTTGATCACTCGTTAAACATGCCTCCATTTCTTGTGCACTTTCTAGTGCCCAAATTTGATAATTACAAAGGAAAAACCAATCCTATGGAACACATTAGGGATTTCTTTCCCAGTTGCACTAAGGTAGCACACGAGGAAACATATCTTATGTAATTATTCCCCCAAATTTTAGTCGGACCAGCAATAGAATGGTTTACTCACTTACCTCATGGTATCCAATATTGGGGAGAACTAGATGATTGATTCATTTCTCATTTCCATCACAACATAGAATTCAAGGTTAGCATTAAGGACCTATGTGATATCAAAATAAAGGAAGGTGATTCCTTCTCTAAATTTTAGCAAAGATGGAGAAGCACAACTAACAAAATCCCATATGATGTTCCTTAACAAGACCTCATAGTCATATTTGTTGATGACGTTGTCCTAGATATGGTATACACTACAGAACTGCAAATTGCTCCAAATTTTAAATAGTTAATTGAATGGGGCATTCGATGTGAGAAGAATTTAATCAAGAGAGGGATACTTGCTGATCTAAATCAGTCAAACACCACCAATAATTCTAATGATAGACCTAAGTGGTGGAATAAAAACAAGAATGTTACAAATGATGATGTCATTGATGTTAAGACTGTCAACTATGTGCAACCTAAGATCTCATTACAGAGGGCATCAAATCAAACCACTATGGCACATACACCCTTGAAAAATTATCAAGTGCAAATTTAAGGGTCAAATAATCAAATGGCTAAACTCACACAATCCCAACCCAATGTTCAAGGTAAATAAAGGACTCCTTTCCAAAATGTGAATATACACCCTTAGGGGAACCACTTAAAGGGACACTTAAGAAGTTAATCTTGAGTAATCTTATCACCTTACCTAAGATAAGAGAAGTTGAGCATGGTTCTTTAAAAACTAAGTGGTGGAATGACAATGATTTATGTGAATATCACTGTGTTAATGGTCACAAAACATCAAACTGCTATCATTTGAAGAACGCTATTTAATACTTAATTAAAAAATGCATAATTGATGTTACTAATTTTCAACAAAAATGAAACAAATATCACACAATTTTCACAAATCCTTTGCAAAGTCATAATAAACGTAAGACCCCTGTATTTGGTGGATGCTAAAAACAAGTCAATTATACCTACACTACTTCTGATAACACAATAAATTGTCTTAACCCTGTAGAATGCCATATTGTAATTATTATTATATCAGACATAATCACTCTAAATGCATAGTCACTACCCATCATACTAAGGTTGTATTACAAGGGGCACCCTCTACTTCTACTGCTCCTAAAACTTCTGCACAACTTCCCAATCTACAACAAAGTTTTCCAGATCATCTCAAGTGTACTCTCGCTTAGATTTCTATCTTTGAGTTATTGCAAATATCCCCTAAACATAAGTAAGCTTTGGACTCATCCCTTAAAAATTTAGTTGTCCATAGGGGAATATCTCCTAAGAACCTCTAAACTATGGTCAATTATATTTATTCTAATAAAAATGTCACATTTAGTGACCATGATATTCCTTTGTATAAACCTCTACACAATGATCCCTTACGTTTTCTTGTCCAAGTGCATAAACAAACAATCAGAAACGTTCTCATTGATGAAGGGGCTAGATTGAATATTTGTACTCTAAAAGTACTAAAGACCTTGGGATATTCAGAGTCAAGCATTGATATCACTAGATGCATCAACATTAGAGATTATGATGAAGAGGAAAGATCATCCAGAGGTGTCCTTATTTTACCAGTCAAAATAGGACCAGTACTAAAGAGTACTCCATTTCAAATCCTAGACCTTGAACTAGGATACAACATGTTACTGGGTAGACCATGGATCCATGAAATGCAATATGTACCATCTACCTATCATAAATGTATCAAATTTCCTTATCAAAGAATATTTATACAAGGAGATACAAACCCCTTCCAATATTGCCACAATCTAAGGGGTAGTACAAAGAACCAAGTACCATTAAATCAAGAAGCAAGTATGCCTTTTACTTCTAGTTCAATTCCCAAAGACATACGAGAGATGGGAATTAAAATATTAGTCCAAGGAAAAGGATGCAGTGAATATTGCTATGAGAAATATTTTACTATTACTAAAATGCCTTTGTCACCAAGCTTCGATGGTTGCCGAAGAGAAATAGAAAAACTAGATCCATTTGGTTTCAAATGCCTTCCCACAACATTTGTTAAATGGGTTGATTTGAGAGAGGATGATCCATTTGATTCTAATATAACACATGGTTATACCAAGATCCTCAAGAAATACCATCAACATAGTTACCTTTGAATCAGTATGAACCTGGATACACTATGTTACAATAGTTTGGATATAAGGAAACCACAGGCTCATGGGCAACACAACAAGGAATAGTAGAATTATCATTGCCACATACTCAAAGGAATAAAAGAGGACTTGGTTATGATCAGTCTTGAACAAGGGTGGTTCTTCAAGGTGTTCAAGAAACCATTAATCAAAACCATGGGAAAGATCATGAACATACCTAGATTAGTAACATACTTCCACACACATTGCCACGAGAATTGGAAACCACACTCTTTGAATTGACACTTGAACAAGAAATCTTGGATTCTGTGAGATGAGATACCTAATGAGAGTTCTAGCATGGTCAATTATCAAGAGTATGAGTGGGTATCCCTCCAAAAATTTGAGTCTGATACCCTTGGGTATTCCCCTAGATCCACTAGCACCCTGAACAAAAATGACATGTTTGATTGCACGAGCCTAGAACACCAAACCTGTATTGATAAACATGTCGATGTCCACTCCTTGGATGGCATGTCTACCTCACAATCTAAATTTTTTGGAACCGTCACTACAATTCCATTTGTTCAAACTGAGTCATTTGTCAACACTGACCTTTCTTTAGTCCACCCCAAGTTAGTCAATTAGGATCAACAAGGACATCCAGACATAGATATTTTTGAAAATGATGAAGAAATTGCAAAATTTATTTGCCTTTAGGAAGGAATACCACAAGGAGATCACAAGGATATATTTTATTTTGATTTCAACAGATCTACATACTTTGGGGAAGCAGCTCCGCTTTCTAGTAAAAAAAGTAAAAAAGAAAAGAAAAAAAGAAATGTCACTAAGTGAAAAATGAAAAGCACTTCTTGACCATGAAAAAGGTAAAAATAAAGACGTATCTTTTGGTGAAAACCTTTATGAGGTGCTAGAAGATGGAAAGTTGGAACCCCTTCCCTTAGAAGAGTAGAAATCAACATTATTACTAGAAGAAACTATTGAAGTCAACTTAGGGGATGAACTCCATACTAAGAAGATCTAGCTCGCAAAATCTCTCTCACCTGAGGAAAGAGAACAATTTATTGAATTCTTCAAAATAAGGCAAGTGAATTTTTCCTGGTCATATGATGACATGCCAAGTCTTGAACTGGAGCTCGTACTACATCACTTACCACTCCTACCAAATGCAAATCCAGTAAAACAAAAGTTGTGAAAGATGCATCCACATGTCACCTTATTGGTGAAGGATGAGCTGAAGGAACTTCTAGATGCTAGTTTCATAAGACACATTCCTTATGTATATTGTATACCAAATCTTGTGTTGGTTACAAAACATTATGTTCAGATCCATTTATGCACAGATTTCAGAGATTTGAAAAAGGCTTGTCCCAAAGATGATTTTACTTTACCAAATATTGATATGATAGTTGATTTGACATCATGATATGAAATGTTATCTTTAATGGATGGTTTCTTAGGATATAATCAAATCAAGATAGCTACTAAAGATCAACATAAAATGGCATTCACTTGTGCTTGGGGAACATATTGTTGGAGCATGATGCCATTTGGTCTAAAAAATGTACGCGCTACCTACCAAAGAGAAATGATAATGATATTTCATGACATGATGCATAAGACCATGGAATATTATTTAGATGACATATTGGCCAAATCAAGACTCAGAGAAACACATCTGCAAGTATTCAGACCAATTTTGGATAGGCTAGAAGAATAAAAAGTTTGGCTGAACCCAAAGAAGTGTGCTTTTGGGGTCACATCTAGAAAACTCCTTGGATTTATAGTTTTATACAAAGGCATTGAGGTAGATCATGAGAAAGTAAAATAAATATTAGACATGCCTTCTCCAAAAAATCTAAAGTAGCTCAGAGGACTTCAAGGAAGGTTGCAATCTATCAAAATATTTATAGCACAATTGGCAAAAAAGTGTCATTCATTTCAACATCTATTGCATGAAGGAGTGACTTTTGTATGGATAGAGATATGTGAACAAGCTTTCTAAATTTTAAAATTTTTTCTCTTGAGTTCTCCACTGTTTGTTCCACTGACTCCTGGTAAACCACTTTTTCTTTACATTTCAACAATAGATTCAACACAAGGTGCTCTCCTAGCACAACATGATGATAAAGGAAAGGAAAGAGATATCTACTACATCAACTTGAATTTGGTGGGATATGAACTAAATTATTCAGAAATATAAAAGTCATGCCTTGTAGTTTTCATCACCTATCAAAAGCTAAGACATTACATGCTAAGCTATCAAATGTAACCCATTGCACACATAGATTCACTAACATACTTGTTGAGAAAAGAAGCATTAACTAGATGAATCACAAAATGGGTCATTATCTTAAGTGAGTTTGATATTGAATACATGGATCACAAGGATATAAAAGGATAAGTCATAGCTGATCAACTGGCAGAGACACCAATTCAAGACCATCAACCTATTGTGTAAAAGTTTCCAGATGAATCAATCCTCACTCTAGAAGCCACAAAAAAGGTTGGCAGTTATTCTTTGATGGATCATATACAAACCATGGCCCTCTTCAAGGTGGGTATTTTGTTGGAATAATAGACTGGTGTGTACTGAGAGGGGAGGGGTGAATCAGTGCCCTTAAACTATTTTTTATCAATTAACCCTTAATGATCTTTCCTTGCATTACCGACCATATTGCTTTTATACCTTATGCATGTAATATCAAATCATAAACTTAATTGCATGTAAACATTCATGAAATGTAAGTACGCATGACACAAGAATTGGTAATGTAGAAAACCCCTATTAGAAGGTCAAAATTGTGGTGGGGATGAAACCCACAAAGCTTCACTATTTGTAGAATGGAAGGTGCCAGTTAAGGCTACAAGTGTGATCACTTCTGATGACCTTACCCTATTAGGAGTAACATTTAAGACTTGTTAAGGTATACTCTATTAAGATATTTAGCAACACTGTTAAGTGTGCACTCAGTTAAGAGATTAGAATGTTAAGTCCACCTTCTTAAAGAATTTCTTCCATTTGCTACAATTGTTAGAGATTAGTCAAAAATAATTGTTGACCTGATAATATGCAATCCTGAATTGCCGAATACATTTCCTTTAAGTTTACAATGTATATGTATCACCTATAGTGATTGATTAATACATTTGTTCTGCTCGGTAGCCTTGAATCTCGTTCTTCATAACTGAACTCTAGCTTTTGTGTCCTTCTCTTTAAACTCTCTGTCTGATCCATAGATGTCTACTATGGATACAATCATCTTTGTCTGATTTATTTCTACATCTATTTATACAATGTATTTGACCTATTTTAGGTTTCACGCTTTACAATGAAAACTCTATGATCAAAGGTTTACAACTTGACTTTGATCTCCTAGTTTGAATGTTTTCAATCAGTTAGACTGATTAAAACAATTATATGTGCTGTACTTGTCCCTCAATAAATGATTTTAAAGATAATCATAAAGCTAAATATAAAACTCAAGTGTTTTATCTGATGTGTAACTCAAATCCACATTTCTCAGAATTAAAAATTTCTCTCAGTAGACTGGTGCTCGAAGATGTTTCTATAGACATACTTCTCTCAGGTTCCTTTGTGAACTGTGTTGTCATTTTACTCTGTAAACTTTTTGTTGGGTTACTCTATGAATTGTGTTGTCAGTTTACACTGTAAACTGTCTATTGGTGTTCACTTGCACTGAGCATTTTTGGTGACCTCTATGAACTTTTGTATTGGGGTGCATTATAAACCTATCTTTTGGTGATCATGTTACCGAGAGCTCAAAAAATATTTCCTTTGCATACTAATGAAAAAATATTATCCTTTAGGATTATCAATCTCCCCCTTTGGCATTAGTATAAAAAATTGATATGTACAAAACTGAAATGTTCAGTATATACACCAAAATTTTTACCTTGTCAATATGACTGCCCCTATGTGCATGCCTCAGTGTAGTGTATGTACATGTTTCTTCCTTTATAAATTTATTTCCCCTTTTATCATTTCCCCCTTTCACCTTATCATTTCCCCCTTTATCATATCATTTCCCCCTTTTTTTTTTGAAAATAATGACAAAGGTGTAATACTTACAACTTGTCAAAAATGTGGGAATGGGATTTCTTGATGTCTTCCATCATCTTCTCCCATTTATCCTTGAGGTGTTCCAGAGCCATGTGCTCCAATTTTATCCTAGCATGCATGTTATACATACTATCAGTGACAAACATCTCTGGGGTGGCAATTAGTGTTTTTGGCGAAGTCATGTGTTGTTGCAGTAATGTGAGATTCAGTAGTAGAGCTTGGAGCTCTGTTACCTCATCTTGGATTTTGGATTCTGCCTCTTGAATCTCAATTCTCAATGATTTAGATCCTGCAAGCTTTTCATAATGCAACTTGAATGCATTGTCATCGGTTGTGAGACCTTGCGCACTAGCATTAAGATTTGCATCTATCTTAGAAATCTTTTCACTATGCTCCTTAGTGAATTTCTCTATGGTGCATAAGTTTTGAACTAAGGTTATAACTTCTGAATTAAATGGTTCCAATGTATTGACCAGTTCAGATAGCTTTACCTTGTTCTCTACCACTTCTTGGCTGATTTTCTCTGTAATGTTGTATTGGTATTTCTTCTCTGCACGTTCTTCCAATAGGGACATTTGATCATTCCTTTTACTTGCACTCTTTCTCTCATTTTGGTCCAACATCTCCACTGCCGGAGACTAGCTCTCTTTTTTCACGAGAGCCTATTGAGGTGAAGTCAGGTCACTTGAACTTATGTTTTGTTCTTGAGACCAATGTTGTGACTTATACACCTCTATCTCCTATTAAGTTTACATCTATTAAACAAGATTCCTCTTTAGAATTGCCTGACATTACCGCTCCATGCATCGAGCCACCTATTGTAGTTGTTGAGGACATATTAGAGGATATTCATCTCCTCTCAGATGATAGATTCAACACATCTGTTATCCCGCCTTCATTGGATATTCCATTATAGGATTCTCATGTGTTCTCTTTTAAGCATTAGCTAGGCCTTCCAGTTTCATCCCACATTCAGAGGTTTCCTCTTCTTTGTCCATTGCCTTTGTTTCTTCCGCATTGGAGCCACATTGGTATGATCATCAATACAGGGGTTCTATAATTCTAGGGGGCTTTGAAGTCTCAATCCTCTCTAATAGGGGGGTTGTTTTTACCTATAGTTCTGAGAGATTCTTTTGAGACATTGCACTTCAACATGCTTTTTCCATCTCTTTTTGGAGTAGATTTTTTCCCATGTTGTTTTCTCTATTTCTCCACTTTAGAGAGATTTGGTTGTGATTGGGTGCCTGATCAGGCCTTGTTGCTGGGACCCAAATTTCCTGCTTTCAGTAGTTGTTTCTAGGTTTTAGCTACTCCCTAAGTTTATCTTAAGGGGGCTATTACAGTAATAAGATATTTCAATTATTAATTAAATCATTTTGATTTAATTAATAAAGTCACTTATTATCTCTAGTTTACTTAAGCTAGAATTTAGACATGTAATAATTAATTCTTTTAATAATTATTATCATGCAACGTAGTTACTTCCTTTTTTAGACTTTTGATCTCATTTATAAGGATTGATCTCTTTGTAATTATTATTCCCTCTCTGAATGAATATTTCATCTTTTAGATCATTCTTTGTAGTGTCTCAATTCTTTTCTTTTGTGACAAGTTTTTACTATAGTGGATCTTGATGATATAATTCTTTGAATTCTAACAAAAACCTCATGAACGAATGTAGTAATTGCTCAAATTCATGAAGATGATTGAATGTGTTGATCTTGAAATGAATGTAGAATCAAGGATGATTTCACAAATGCATGGATCTACACTTGCCAATCCTATATCTTGAATGAATCTATGCTTGATAACCTCAATAGAAAAGGAGAGAAAAGAAGAATGAATGTATGGCTCTTCTTGCTTGCTTATGAATTCCTCTACTTGGCCATCATGAGAGAGAAATTTGCATCAATGAGAGAAGATTTCCTTTTCTTGAATGGATCTTGAAGAAATAGAGACTTGGAGATCTTTAATTGGATGCTTGCCTTGAAATCTTGAATCCCAATCCTCAATTGCACAACTTGTTGAATAATTAACGAAGAGCTTGCACTTGCTTGATCTCTTCATTTCTGTAGACACCCAAAAATGGACAGACTTGTGAGCTCACATTTAGCTACTAATTATTCCTCTATTAATTAAATGGTTCTCTAATTGTTTAATTAATCATCTTAATTCTGCCATGTCCTAATCTTTTCATTATTTAATCATTTCTCAATACTAATTAAATGATTAATCTTATTTAATTAATTTCACCTTAATTAATTGGTGTTTATCAGTTAATTAAATTTAATTTCTAAATTCTCATAGTTTAAATAATTATCAATAATTATTTAAATTAGCTAATTTCTTGTCAATTAATTAATAACCCAAAATTAATTTAATTGAATTTTTGACTAATTTATGTCTAATTTCATTTCTAATTTTGAATTAATTTCGCTTTCTTCTACATTGAGTTTTTATTCAATTTTAATTCCAAAAATCAGAGAAACACAATTTCATAGGGAATTAAGAATTTTGAAAATAAAAAAGAGCTTTAAATCAATAAAATCATTTAATTATCTTCAAAATTAGAAAATTGAAAATTATTCTTTTAATAAAAAAATTAATTTCTTTTTGTAAACTGATTTTCTCCAAATTGATTTATATTATCTTATTTCTTTTTCTCCTCAAAATAGGAATTTCATCATCTTCATTCCATCTCTAATTATCTCGTATGTTCAATCGACTCTCATAGGATTAATCTCAACCATCGATTAGTCTGAAATCTCTATTTAAACCTTCTTTCTCATTTAAAAGAATCCCGAATCCATTTTTTTTTAGCACAATCTTTATCTAGGTTTTTACAGTTAATTACAATCAACACATCAATCATTTTATCATTATTTATTGAATCTTCGAAGTCAAAGTGTTGTCAGTATCAACTCTGAGTACCATTCAATGCAACATTTCAAGAGAAGAAGAGAGAAGCAACAAAGGCTTTAATTATCTATTGGTTTTCACTTAATTGTTCATTTGATTTCCAATAGATTAGATTTCATTTCTATTGTTAGTGGGGCTTCAATAGGTTTTTATAGTTTACTATTCATTTAGCTTGGTGCTATTAACCTATTTTATCTAGCATTGCAGGTTTTACCCCATACATTTTGGTGAACCCGATGTGAACTTACAACCCAAAAAATTGCTTGCAGACAACCAACAGAATCCCTCAGTCTCGACCGTACGATCAAGATTTTGTCATCCATTTAATTTTATTCATTCTCAGGGGATTTCTCTTATTTCGCAACCAACTTAAGTATTTCAAAATTGACATGTGTATTTCACAATCGCAGATAGAATTTTACAATTGAACTGTTTATTACCGCAATGTGTCTGGTTATTTTACAATTGCAGTTTTAATTTTGCAATTGATTGCTCTGTTTTCAGTCTCTATTTTCTACAAAATTTCACAACTGGCATAACTATTTCACAATCACATAAATTATTTAGAAACTGACAGAATTATTTTGCAATCACCAGATTTATTTAACAATTGCTCTATTTTATGCTTTTCTGCTATTTTGGGTAGTTGTCAAATCTATTTTTTCCTTTTTTCTAAGTTTCTATGTAGAACTAAACAAATGACAAATATCAAGGAATATAATCAGGCGCACTCCAAATATTGGGTCACAAAAAAGACTCAGACAAAGAATCACTTATTATCACTCACAACGAAGGGTAGCTCTTGCAATCATAATTGAAGATCAAATCAAACCCTTCAGCAGGTATATCAATTCTCTTAAGAGTTTCTCAGCTAAATATAAGGTCATTGTGAGTGTTGACACCCTTAGCAATCCAAGCATTTTAGAATCACATTTTATTGCTAATCCTCTTTTCTAGCTTGTGGCGGAAAAATGAAAATACACTTGTTAAAGACCCCATTACTTTAAAAGTTTACTTGCAAGAGGGGAGGGCTTGAAACCTAAAAGACAAAATTCTTTTTTAAAATAATTCATTTGTTATTGTTTTTTGTCTTTTCTGTGTTGCTTAAATCGGGAATCTTTGCATGTGGGACTAAAATGAATGCATGCTTATTATGTTTGGGAGAAGAAGTCTTGGTAGGAGAGTATTCTCTCACTCCTTAACAGTGATCAGAAATATAGACCCTCATCTTTTATCCATTTCATTGTATGCATTCTCAATTAGTGAGCCTACCGTTGAGGAAAAAATTTGACGGGAATGACTCTAGTGAGAATAGGAAGACCTGGCCATTCCAACCTACTATAATCTAAAGTTTCCTTGAGATTAAAGTCTTAGAGGATGTGGTTACTTGTATTATGAATGGCTCGATAGATGTAGGGATATACACCTCAATCCTTCTTATAGGACTGTATTTATTCTAGTGCTTGTAGGGCATTCATGTTTTAATCCTATTTACAAGACTACAATGGAATACAATCTTGTATACATAGGGCTAAGAGGCCTCAATCCTGCTTTCAAGACTGTGATACCTAAGTACTCATAGGGCTATAAGCCTTAATCCTTCTTGTGGGACTAGGGGGTACTATGAATGGAAGACCTTACTAGACTCGATAGATTAGAAGCTTACTCAGTTTACCTTCGAAAGTAATTATAATCTTTGTGCAAGGAGGGGGAAGATTCTCTCCTAAAGAGACTCACCATATGTAATCTCCTTGAGCATTTTAAAGTTGATAATACAACATTGAAGGTCTCATTGCGTAGTCTCCTTTGATAGTATTCTTCATAGCTCTCATGGAAGGAAAAAAATACAAGCGCCCTTGTGGGTGACACCGTTGTGTGAGCCAAAGAGATACCAAGCTAAAGGAAAATATTATGAATACTAAGCCAATTCCTTAGGATAAGCTTGTCTAATTTTGTTTGTATCTATGCTTTACCAGTGAAAATCAAGCCTTTTTCAAGACTATAGAACATACAATCATCATTTAAGAATAGAGACAAAGATAACTATTTTCACATTTTTTCTATGTGTGTGCCACAAATTGCTTGAAAATTTTGTTCAAATTGAGTAAAAAATGTTGAGTATCTAGGATGTCAACAACAATCTGTTCTAGAAAACCAATTACCTCACTATTCTAGAGACTTTTTTATCAGAAAACTTCAAAACTACAATCAATTTTTTAGATTTTTGTATGTTGTTGCAACTGATAGAAGTTTTCTGTAATTGAACCATTTATTACCGCAATTTCTATGTTTATTACCACAATCACTAGAAGTTTGCCACAATTGATTCTGCATTCTACCACAATCGACATAAGTTTTCTGCAATTGACCAGAATAACAGTGAGATCATTTTGTCAAAACAAGTATAAATTCCTCTGTCAGAACACGTCATTTTATCATTCTAAAATCTTTGAAAGTCTTCCGTGTCATGTGAAAGATCAACATGTACACTTTAGGAGATAATAAAGATTCAATAAAATCTCAGAAAATTAGGAATAATCCTCCTTTTTTGTTCAATTATTATTTAGCATTGATAATTCAACGGTTCAGATTAGATTATCGTGATCTCATTATCTTATTTTTATCACTCTTTTATAACGACTCTGTCTCATCTCAGACATGAGTCAGATTATATTTATCATCATTAATATCTGAGATAAGGATAAGTCAAAGTCTGTTCTTAGAATTACCTTTGTTAAATAGGTGCTCGAAATCTCTTTGAGAGGTTTTCCCTTTTGTTTGTTTTATGTCATTCATCTTGGTTAAATCTCGGATAACACAATGTCATTTACTACGAGGTCATAGGCTATAAATAAACCAGAGGAATCACATGTTAAGTTTTTCCCTCCATGGGAGGAAGAACTAGAGATCAATCCTTTTACACATATGGATCCTTCCTTGTACACAAAAAATGTCCCTGAAACTTCACATGTCTCTCATAGATCAACTATTTTTCAAGATATCATAAAAGAAAAATAATAATACATAGAACAAGATGATCACTCTTCATGAGTTGTAGATGTTATAGTGGAAAGAAATCCTGAGATATTCTTAGCAATGTTATTAGAAAACAAAGTCAAGCTTCCTTCTGGGTTTGATGTCTCCACAATATGGCCAGAAAATATATTAGCAGGTCATAATACAACTTGGAATTCTTAATTTAATCCTGTTGTATCCCAAATAATGTCTATTCCACTATCAACTCAAATAGTTACATCACAAGTAGCTTCTGCACAAATGGGTTTTGCAACTCAGACTGGTTCATTTTCAACTCAAAACATAAAAAGTACTCAAACAAGTTCATTTATGACCTCTAGTTTATCTCAAGAAATGAAAACATTACCATTTATGTGAAGTGCTCAAAATGCGACATCAACTACTCAAACAATTTAAAACCCATTTACATTTCAATCTATCTCTATTGGACTTGGGGTTATTTAATTGTAGAAAAAAAGATCAATTTTTGTTGGTCCTACTTTTAGTCAATGCCCTCCAAGGGTTAAATATTTGTTTCAACAAAGGAAAAAACATCATTAATAGTAACAAAAAAAAAAAAACAACCCAGGACTCAATATACACCTCAGTCTCAGAAAAAACATACATCTGGAAATCAATACCATATCCCTGGGAGATCATATATTCCAACACAACCGTTTCAAAGATGAAGCCTTATACCAGGTGCTGGATCACGTTCAGATGTTGGAAATGTTCTTCAATCTCAAACTGACCTTCTGATACAAAAAATGAAAATGTTGTAAGTCAATTCTTGGACATTCAAAATTAAGGGTAGACTAAGTCTTATAATGGAGAGGACTTATACCCTTACCCTTTTGATCACTCGTTAAACTCAAGTGCAAATTCAAGGGTCAAATAACCAAATGGCTAAACTCACACAATCCCAACCCAATGTTCAAGATCAACAAAGGACTCATTTTCCAAGACATGAATATACACCCTTAGGGGACCCACTTGAAGAGGCACTTAAGAAGTTAATCTAGAGTAATCTTATCACCTTACCTAAGATAAGAGAAGTTGAGCATGGTGCTTTAAAAAATAAGTGGTGGAATGACAATGATTTATGTGAATATCACTATGTTAAGGGTCACAAAAACATCAAACTGTTATCATTTGAAGAACGCTATTTAATACTTAATTAAAAAATGCATAATTGATGTTACTAACGTTCAACAAAAAGGAAACAAATATCACACAATTTTCACAAATCCTTTGCAAATTCATAATAAAGGTAAGACCCCTGCATCTGGTGGATGCTAAAAACAAGTCAATCATACCTACAAAATCCAATCTAAAATAAAGTTTAGCGGATCATCTCAAGTGTACTCTCAGTCATATTTCTATCTTTGATTTATTGCAAATATCCCCTAAACACAAGCAAGCTTTGGACTCAGCCCTTCAAAATGTAGTTGTCCCTGGGGAAATATCTATTGAGAACCTGTAAACTATGGTCAATTATATTGCTTCTAATAAAAATGCCACATTTACTGACCATGATATTCCTTTGTATAAACCTCTACCCAATGATCCCTTACATTTTCTTGTCCAAGTGCATACACACACAATTAGACGATTTCTCATTGATGGCAGGGCTAGATTAAATATTTGTACTCTAAAAGTAATAAAGACCTTGGGATATTTAGAGTTAAGCATTGATATCACTAGATGCATCAACATTAGAGATTATGATGAAGAGGAAATATCATCTAGAGGTGTCCTTATTTTACCAGTCAAAATAGGACCAGTAGTGAAGATTACTCCATTTCAAATCCTAGACCTTGAACTAGGATACAACATGTTACTGGGTAGACCATGGATCAATGAAATGCAATCTATACCATCTACCTATCATAAATGTATCAAATTTCCTTATCAAGGTACAAAAATGATTATACAAGGAGATACAAACCCCTTCCAATATTGCCACAATCTAAGGGGTAGTATAAAGAACCAAGTACCATTAAATCAAGAAGAAAGTATGCCTTTTACTTCTAGTTACATTCCCAAAGACATACCAGGGATGGGAATTAAAATATCAGTCCAAGAAAAAGGATGCGGTGAATATTTCTATGAGAAATATTTTACTATTACTAAAATGCCTTTATCACCAAGCTCCGATGGCTGTCGAAGAGAATTAGAAAAAGTAGATCCATTTTTTTTCAAATGCCTTCCTACAAAATTTTTTAAATGGGGTGATTTGAGAAAGGACGATCCATTTGATTCTAATATTAACACATGGTCATACCAAGATCCTCAAGAAATACCATCAACACAGTTACCTTTGAATCAGTATGAACCTGGATACCCTATGTTACAATAGTTTGGATATAAGGAAACCACAGGCTTAGGGGAAACACAACAAGGAATAGTAGAATTATCATTTCCACATACTCAAAGGAATAAAAGAGGACTTGGTTATGACTATTCTTGAACAAGGGTGGTTCTTCAAGGTGTTCAAGAAACCATTAATCAAAACCATGGGCAAGATCATGAACATACCCAGATTAGTAACATACTTCCACACACATTGCCATGGGAATTGGAAACCACAATATTTGAATTGACCCTTGAAAAATAAATCTTAGATTCTATGTGAGATGAGATACCTGATGAGATTTCTAGCATGGTGGATTCTCAAGAGTATGATTGGGCATCCCTCCACAACTTTGAGTCTGATACCCTTGGGTATTCCCCTAGATCCACTAGTACCCTGAACATAAATGACATGTTCGACTGCATGAACCTAGAAGACCAAACCTATATTGATAAACATGTCAATTTCCACTCCTTGGATGGTGTGTCTACCTCACAATCTAGATTTTTTGGAACTGTCACTACAATTCCATTTGTCCAAACTGAGTCATTTTTCAACACTAACCTTTGTTTAGTCCACTCTGAGTTAGTCGGTTAGGATCAACAAGGACATCCAGACATAGATATTTTTGAAAATGATGAAGAAATTGAAAAATTTATAGGCCTTTAGGAAGGAATACCACCAGGAGATCACAAGGATATGTTTTATTTTGATTTGGATAGATCCGCATACTTTGGGGAAGCAACTCCGCTTTCTAGTTAAAAAAGTAAAAAAGAAAAGAAAAAAAAAAGGTCACTAAGTGAAAAATGAAAGGCACTTCTTGACCATGAAAAAGGTAAAAATAAAGACTTATCTTCTATTTAAAACCTTTATGAGGTGCTAGAAGATGGAAAGTTGGAACCCCTTCCCTTAGACGAGTATAAATCAACATTATTACTAGAAGAAACTATTGAAGTCAACTTAGGGGATGAACTCCATACTAAGAAGATCTATCTTACAAAATCTCTCTCACCTGAAGAAAGAGAACAATTTATTTAATTCTTCAAAATAAGGCAAGTGAATTTTTCTTGGTCATATGATGACATGCCAAGTCTTGATCTGGAGCTCGTACTACATCACTTACCACTGCTGCCAAATGTAAAACCAGTAAAGCAAAAGTTGCGAAAGATGCATCCACATGTTGCCTTATTAGCGAAGGATGAGCTGAAGAAAATTCTAGATGCTGGTTTCATAAGACCCATTCCTTATGTAGATTGTATACCAAATCTTGTGCTAGTTACAAAACATTCTTGCCAGATCTGTATATGCACAGATTTCAGAGATTTGAACAAGGCTTGTCCCAAAGATGATTTTACTTTACCAAATATTGCTATGATAGTTGATTTGACAACATGATATGAAATGTCATCTCTAATGGATCATTTCTTAGGATATAATCAAATCAAGATAGCTACTAAAGATCAACATAAAACTACATTCACTTGTGCTTGGGGAACATATTGTTGGAACATGATTCCATTTGGTCTAAAAAATGTTGGCGCTACCTACCAAAGAGAAATGACAATGATATTTCATGACATGATTCATAAGACCATGGAAGATTATGTAGATGACATATTGGCCAAATCAAGACTCAGAGAAACACATCTGCAAGTATTGGGACCGATTTTGGATAGGCTAGAAGAATAAAAAGTTTGGCTGAACCCAAAGAAGTGTGCTTTTGGGGTCACATCTAGAACACTCCTTGGATTTATAGTTTTCTACAGAGGCATTGAGGTAGATCATGAGAAAGTAAAATAAATATTAGACATTCCTTCTCCAACAAATCTAAAGCAGCTCAGAGGACTTCAAGGAAGGTTGCAACCTATCAAAATATTTATAGCACAGTTGGCAGAAAAGTGTCGTTCATTTCAACATCTATTGCATGAAGGAGTGAATTTTGTATGGATAGAGATATATGAACAAGATTTCTAAATTTTAAATTTTTTTCTTTTGAGTTCTCTAGTGTTTGTTCCTCTGACTCCTGGTAAACCACTTTTTCTATACATTTCAACAACAGATTAAGGTGCTCTCCTAGCACAACATGATGATAAAGGAAAGGAAAGAGATATCTACTACATCAGCTAAAATTTGGTGGGATATGAACTAAATTATTTAGCAATATAAAAGGCATGCCTTATAGTTATCTTCACCTATCAAAAGCTGAGAAATTACATGCTGAGCTATCAAATGAAGCCCATTGCACACATAGATCCACTAACATACTTGTTGAGAAAAGAAGCATTAACTAGATGACTCACAAAATGGGTCATGATCTTAAGCGAGTTTGATATTGAATACATGGATCACAAGGATATAAAAGGACAAGTCATAGCTAACCAATTGGAAGAGACACAAATTCAAGACCATCAACCTATTGTGTCAAAGTTTCTAGATGAATCAATCCTCACTCTAGAAGCCACAACAGAAGTTTGGCAGTTATTCTTTGATGGATGATATACAAACCATGGAGCAGGAGAAAGAATAGTACTCATCAATCCACAAAAGGATGTATTTCCTAAGTCTTTATGACTCAATTTACATGTACCAATAACATAGATGAGTGAAAAGCTCTTATCTTGGGGTTAAATATATCTATACAATGGAGGATAAAGAACCTGAGAGTATATGGTGATTCCCAATTGGTTATCAGTCTGGTCAATAATGATTACATGAAAAAGGATGAAACAATTATCCCATATAGACAACTAATGGATAAACTACTCACTTCTTTTCACTATATTATATTTGAACAAGTTCTAAGGGTTCAAAAAAAAGTCATAGATGCGATGGCTACTATAGCATCTCTGATTTATATGGCAAGCAATGAAACCAGATTCCACTTTTTGGCAGAACAATTGATGGTTCCAACCTAGGAAGCTTCAATAATAGAATCAACCTATGTCCTTGTTGGTCTTGAGTCTCCTAGGTACAAGGATGTGTATAATTACCTTCAAGAAAATACCCTTCCATTGGACCTATCTAGAAATCAAAATAAGTCTCTTATCTGACAAGCCTATAGGTATACCTTGATTCCTGATAATTTGTATAGAAAAAGTCTAGATGAAATGATTTTAAGATGTCTCACTTCCACAGAATCCTAGAGAGCCTTGTATGAGGTTCATGAAGGAGTTTGTGGGGCCCATTCAGGTGGTAATAGTTTAGCAAATAAAATCTTAAGGATGAGATATTATTGGCCAACACTAGAGGCATATACTCATAAGTATGTACAAAGATGCAAAAAATGTTAGATACACAGAGATCTTATTCATGTACCAACTCAAGATCTCCAACCCATTAGTTCACCATGGCCTTTTTCAAGGTGGGTATTTTGGTGGAATAATAGACTGGTGTGTATTGAGAGGGGAGGGGTGAATTAGTACCCTTAAAAGTTTTTATCAATTAACCCTTAATGATCTTTCCTTGCATTACCGACCATATTGCTTTTATACCTTATGCATGTAATATCAAATCATAAACTTAATTGCATGTAAAAATTCATAGAAACATTCATGAAATGTATATACACATGACACAGGAATTGGTAACATGGAAAACCCCTGTTATAAGGTCAAAACTGCGGTGGGGATGAAACCCATAAAGCTTCACTATCTTCAAAATGGAAGGTGTTGGTTAAGGCTACAAGTGTGATCACTTTTGATGACCTTACCCTGTTAGGAGTAACATTTAAGACTTGTTAAGGTATACTTTGTTAAGATATTTAGCAACATTGTTAAGTGTGCACCTGGTTAAGAGATTTGCATAAAGAATATTAAGTCCACCTTCTTAAAGCATTTCTTCTATTTTCTACATTTGTTAGAGAGTAGTCAAAAATACTTGTTGACCTAAAAGTATGCAATCCTGAATTGTTGAATACATATCCTTTAAGTTTACAATGTATATGTATCACCTATAGTGATTGATTAATACATATGTTCTGCTCGGTAGCCTTGAATCTTGTTCTTCATAACCGAACTCTATCTTTTGTTTAAAACTCTCTGTCTGATCCATAGATGTCTGCTACAGTTACAATCATCTTTGTCTAATTGATTTCTACATCTATTTATACAATGTATTTGACCTATTTTAGGTTTCACGCTTTACAATGAAAACTCTATGATCAAAGGTTTACAACTTGACTTTGATCTCCTAGTTTGCATGTTTTCAATCAGTTAGACTGATTAAAACAATTATATGTGCTTTACTTGTCCCTCAAGAAATTTTTTTAAAGATAATCATAAAGCTAAATATAAAACTCAAGTGTTTTATTTGACGTGTAACTCAAATCCACATTTCTCAGAATTAAAACTGTCTCTCGGTAGACTGGTGCTTAGTGATGTCTCTATAGACATACTGCTCTCAGGTTCCTTTGTGAACTGTGTTGTCAGTTTACTCTGTAAACTTTCTATTGGGTTACTCTGTGAATTGTGTTGTCAGTTTACATTGTAAATTATCTGTCGGTGTTCACTTGCACTTAGCATTTTTGGTGACCTCTGTGAACTACTATGTTAGGGTGCATTATAAAATTGTATTTTGGTGATCATGTTACCGACAGTTCAAAAACTATTTCCTTTGTATACTAATGACAAAATATTATCCTTTAGGCTTATCAATCTCCCCCTTTGGCATTAGTATCAAAAACTGATATGTGCAAAACTGAAATGTTTAGTATATACACCCAGATGTTTACCTTGTCAATATGAATCCCCCTATGTGCATGCCAAAGGATCCTTTCACTGAACTTTTGTAAATTTTAATTAAAATAATAGATTTTCCTATACTTATTTTGTGGTCTTAGAGAATTAGATAGAAGTTGCAGAAGGATTGTTTCTTTTGTGTTTGTATTTTCCATATATATGTAAAATAGGAAATAATAATAGCAGCAAATAAGGAGGCTGAAAAAATATGCAATGATATAATATCCAACCAATAGAATAGCTACAAATCATACTAGGCAAGATATGCATCCAATATTCTTGCCAGGGTGTTTACAAATAAGAAATGGAGATGCCAGCTACAAGAATGAACCAGCCACGCATCAAGGTCAGAGATGGCTGTCGTAAGCCAACTAGTAGCTCACGTGACAGCTGAAAGGCAGCCGTACGATTGTTGTAGTCATGCCAAGGTAGCCTGAAGACTCCACATGCCAAATAAGACCCCCAATGTACACTGCAACAAAACTCCAATGTTGAAACTTAACACTCTCTGTCAACTCTGAAAACAATACTATAAAACACTGCTAAATCCATCTATTGGGGTTTGCATCCCAATAGCCAGACTCTGGGGTTTGCGTCCCAAGTCTCCAGAATTACTCCTCAGAGTAAATTCACAAATTCCAAGAATGAAGATGTAAAAAGGTAATGAAAGAATGAGCCAACATCTCCTTTTATCTCCCTCTCAAAGCCAATCAAACCCTAAAAGGAAAATATGCTTTTCCCTTTATTATAAAATGGCATCTTTTAATTAAAAATCTTTTATGTATAAGAAAAACACCCCTTTCCTCAAATAACATAACTCAATGTGCCAAAAGGTCTTCAGATGATGAAAATAAGTTATATTAATGCAAGACCTTTCCAATGAGCTATAACACATAGGCTTGCCTGACCAGATGAAGCCAAAAACCCCCTTATTACTCCAATTAGCTATATAAATAGCTTTATTTTAAATTATTAAAATGCTAACTTAGGAAAATATTTAAATATATTAAAATATATCCCAAATAGCCATAGAATACCCAAAACATCCCAAAATCCTAAGACTAAATATGTCACCTGCCTGTGACTAATGCCGGTCAACCTGGGATAACTGGCAGTCTCATCCCTAAAATCTAGGGATGCTCCTAGAAACTAGGAAACACACCCAAATCTCCTGAAACTGAAAGCAAGGGTTGACCTTATAGAACCTCAAATTTGGAAGTTGACACCACCCCCTAAAAAGTAGGAATTCCCCTCCTAAAAAGTAGGAACTGCCTCCTAAATTCAAGGAACTGCACTGCAACACTATATTTACCACCATGTCACCTGTCTGTGACTGATGCCAAACGAGATGGGTCAACTGGCAGTCCCATCCCTAAAATAGAGGGATGCTCCTAGAAACTAGGGAACACACCCTGTCATCCTAAAACTAAAACCATAGAATGGTCTAGTGGGACCTCACATCTGGAAACTACCACATCCTCCTAAAAAGTAGGGATATCCCCTAAAATCTAGGAACTGCTCCAAACTACTTGTAAAGCCAAAATCCGGTCACTATATGCACTGAATGAGTCCCTATCCATCTCCGATAGCCTACGAGACTCCAATGATAGGCCAACTCCTCTGTCTTTGATGTCCACTCTAGAAAGGGGACATGACAATGCCTCGGTGTAGTGTATGTACATGTTTCTTCCTTTATACATTTATTTCCCCTTTTATCATTTCCCCCTTTATCATATCATTTCCCATTTTTTTTTGAAAATAATGACAAAGGTGTAATACTTAACACTTGTCAAAAATGTGGGAATGGGATTTCTTGATGTCTTCCATCATCTTCTCTCATTTCTCCTTGAGGTGTTCCAGTGCCATGTGCTCCAATTTTATCCTAGCATGCATGTCATAGATACTATCGGTGACAAACATCTTTGGGGTGGCAATTAGTGTTTTTGGCGAAGTCATGTGTTGTTGCAGTAATGTGAGATTAGGTAGTAGAGTGGAGCTCTGTTACCTCATCTTGGATTTTGGATTCTGCCTCTTGAATATCAAGTCTCAACCATTTAGATTCTGCAAGCTTCTCATAATGCAACTTGAATGCATTTTCATCGGTTGTGAGACCTTGTGCACTAGCATTAAGATTTGCATCTATCTTAGAAATATTTTCACTATGCTCCTTAGTGAATTTCTCTATGGTGCATAAGTTTTGAACTAAGTTTATAACTTTTGAAATAATTGGTTCCAATGTATTGACCAGTTTAGATAGCTTTACCTTGTTCTTTGCTGCTTCCTTGCTGATTTTCTCTGTAATTTTCTATTGGGTATTCTTCTCTGCACGTTCTTTTATCACCTTGTCATCTTCCACATTCTGTGATCTAATGGCCTCAGTGAGAACTCCTAATTGATCAAGTATTGGTGCACTTTGATCAATTTGAATGTCGGGTACTATCTACAATAGTATATCCTTTGTAGTTTCTAGTACCTATGTGTCCTTGTGCTCATTTTTGAGCTTATCTTGTATGGCTTTCCTTTTACACAATTCTCCATACCTTGTTACTGACTCATAATCCAGTGTTCTTGGATCACAGTCAGGTATTTCTATAATCTCATCCAAGGTGACTAGATTTTTCTTCTTCTTCTTCTTCTTCTTCTTCTTTGAAATTGTGCTAGAAGCAAAGGAATGTAGAACTATGGCTAGTTCATTCTCTTTTTCTTACTTTGGTGATTGTATGGGAGGTGTGGTGCATGTTGTTTTCTACTCAGTATTGACCTGTTGGTTGGTAGTGGACATCTCCACATCAACCTTGTCTATATTTGTAGGTTTTTGTGCCTCTTTATTTTCCTTGGCATCACTCTATTTCTCCTCTCCACTTGATGCTTTCTTCTCTTCATTCATATCTATTTTCTTCCCTTGATCATCACTAGTGTTCATCGGTGTATCTGCATCAGGTTCAGGTGTCTTTTCCTTTGCCTCTGTAATGATATTGATAGCTTGTATCAATAATGGTATGTCACTTGGTATATTGACCTATGCTACATCTGTTGTATCCTTTTCCTACTCAGTGGCATCAGTTACATCTTCATCTTTCTTTATTTAATCATCAGAATCAATAAGTGTTATATCTTTGATGATGACCTCTATTGAATCTCCTAATGATTGAAGTATTTGAGGTACATCGTCCATGGCCTTGCTTTCCTATGTTGTCAACTCAACTGGATTGATTTCCTCGGTATCATGTATGAGGATGTTCTCTAGGCTTGATGTGGCCTCTTTTTCTTCATAATGAGAGGTCTTGGTAAGAGCTAATACCTTCTCAGGGCTTGAATCCTCCTTAGGTGGATTGAATATTTGATTCCAACTTTCATCACTTTCTTTATCAAGCTCTATTAATTTTCCCTCAGATACCTTATATGCTCTCATCTTAGTTGAGAATTTCCTTGCATGCTTCTTCATCATTTCATCAATTTCCTCAACTTTTGATTCGGGTGGCATGATTGTAACCATGGATCTTTCCCTTATCTATTTCTTGGTATGTAGTGCATATGTCCACCTTGCAGATATTCTATCATTAAGCTCGTGTGGCATCATCTTATTGAATTTTAGAGGTACATATTTGAATACAATCATTTCTTGAATGATGGCTTCTTCAATCTTCTTCTGATCCTCAGGAGATAAGGCTAGACATTTCCTTATCTTAGCATTTGATATGCTACCTGTCTTGACGATTGATGCAGTAATCTCATCAATTGTCTTAGGAACTTGGTGCTTTTAGGTTAGAGTGCTTGTTCACTATCATCCTATACAGTGTCATCCTTATCCTCTTTACCTCTGATATATCTTCTTCTTTGCCTTGGTGCCTATTTCCCAGTTTGAGGCTTTCTCTTATAATTCCTCACTGTTCATTTCTTTATTGATGGTGAATCTACATCTTTTGAAGTCTGACTCCTAGCCCTTGATGTAGTAGTAGTTCTTGGTTTCTTTACAGGTGGTGAATCATACTCAGTGGACTCAGAGTCACTCACTTTTTCACCTTCACCGATGGGTGATTGTTCCTCAATGCCATCTTTTTGTTTTGATTCTTCATCATTTACCGACAAGTTATTTTGAAGTGTCTTAATCATTTTGGTTTTCTTTTTTTCAATCTTCTTCACTACTAGGCCTATTTTGATTCTAGCCTTAACTTCTTCGTAAGTGAAAAATCTTGGTAATGATTTGTCTACTACTTCATTCAATTATGCTTCAATAGCATTTGTGGCATGATCAATGTTGATTTCATAATCAAGAGGTGGTAACCATGTTGTCCTCGGTATAGATGGTTTGATTAAGGTGGTGTCGATATCCACTATGAAACATATATCATCTTTATATTGTTCCAACAGTTGTTCAAGTATCCTCATTCTTTTCTGCATTATGTCCTTAAAAAAAGTGAAGTATGCATCCATGACTGATGTAAAATTGTCCCCTAGTAACTTGATAAATTCACTAATTTGTATTGTTACTGGTCGGGTAGTGTCCCAATTGACATTACCGATAGATGGAAAGAAGTTCTGGAAATAGACAAATTTACACATGAGGAATGATTTGAACTTACATGAATTAGACCTTTCTGACCTAATTGTCCTCATGCTCTCCTCTAATTGCTTTAGTAGAAGCTCAGATAGGTCTAGTTGTAATCCCTTCTTCACAATCTTGTGGATAGTGTCAACTGCTCCACATGCTATACTATTTAGTCTTCTAGCTTGGAATACCTTGTATCCCAGTACACATGCATCAAATTTTAGCTTGGGGTTGGTGATTATGTTGAGTTTCAAACCTCTGCCATCCCAAACTGCACTTGTCATATTTTCTATCTCAGGGTGAGAAGGATGTTTTAGGGCTTTGGCCTTGACGATTACTCATGGATAACCGGTTACCGTGTGTATAAAATCCTTAGTGATTGATTTGGGTTCATCCAACCACATTTTCCTATCATGTACTATGCTAAGTACTATCTGAATCCACTCAGTTTTGAAATCTTTAGGCAACATTAGGGCATTTGTTAACCCTTTTACCTATATGTGCTTGTGTTCATCCTTAATGGTTCCATCTGTGCAAAGCTTCTTGTAAGCTTCTTCAACTTCAAGATCTCCAATTTATGCAACTTTGCAGTCTATATATGCTTGGACATCCTTGACTAGAATAACCCTAGGTGGTATGCTTGAGAACGCTCTAGCATCATTGGGTTGTGAAGAAACCTATGGGAAAAATTTGTACTTAGGCTCTTCATAGGTAGATTTTTTTATTAGATTGACCTTTTTATCCTTCGCATTCTTGATCTTGGTGACTCGTGATGTAGTTGCCATGTTTCTGTGAGATTAGGGATTTTTCTTTAAATGATCTATTTTCTCAGTGAGTCTTAGATACTCACTTGATCTGCTGTAGATCTTGGGAATATTTTAGAGTAGCCATGAATGTGCTTGTGAATCACTCTACAATCTGGTCGCTCCTTGGTTGCTCTGTTTTTCTCTTCTCTTCACTCTTAAATGCTTGGTGAAAGAATGAGATTTCTGCCGTCCTTTTATAGATGATGTCCTAAGTGTTGCAATAAATGCTTTACCTACTTCTTGGTGGTCAAAGATGGAGTCTCTCAGTCATCATGGAAACTTCTCAGCTCGATGAGTATATACTGCTTGGGGTAAGTGACAACTCAGTTGCACTTTTCACATGTTCACCGACGATGCTCGATATGTAGCAAAGACTTGATTGTCTTTTACATGATTACCAATGATTCTTGGTTTATACTATCAACTTGGCTTTTATGTGTACACCGATGATTCTCGGTATTTATTGATCGACGAGATTGTATTCACAAATTCATAACAAGTAATACCATAGTGCATCTTCATTCATGCTAATTTGGCATATTATCAATGTATATTGGAACTGATGTAAAATATTGCTTTGTATAGTGCAGTTCCATACTTACATGTTTTTCTTAGGTGGGGGTGGTGATATCACTAGATCCATTGGATGAGGTGTCACCAACTATTGTGCTTGGTCTAGCATCATCTTTTCTTGTAGCTTTCCTCCACGTTTGATTTCTCATTATCCTTATATCTTCAATAGTGTTCCCTTTAGCAAAAGTGCTTGAATCTGTCACTCGGTCTCTGTAGTCCTTGCTTAGATGACCAACCTTATGATAGTGTAAGCATGCCATTCTAGAGTTATTCCAGCTTCTAGACTTTCTTGTCCATTTCCTTATGTAGTTCGCAGCTATGTGTCCATATCTACCACATGCTATGCAATTTTTCCATGTATTGTAATCCCAAACATATGAGTTACCAACTCTTCTTGGTTGATAAGTGTTTTCTTGTTCTTTTGGCTTCCATGCTTGCTTTTTCTTTTTCCTACATTCAAGAGATGTGTGCCCATGCATTTTGAAAGTAGAACAATATTTTTCCATGTAGGATTCCTTCTTTGGTTGTTTCACCTTAGATCTATATTCATGTTCTTTATGTCCATACTTGTTATAGTTATAACATTTACCTATGAATATAGATGTGGATTTAGGAATACCTTTAGCTTTGCTCCTGCAAACATTTGAAGTGTAGCCTGGTTTTCCACAGTGATTGCATGACTTCTTCCTTGGTCTTGGATTTGTGTAGACATCTTTGTGATCAGCTTGGTTTGATGATTCTCCATGCTCGGTATACCCTAGACTGGTATTGTTGATGACTCTTCTTTTTCCATTCAAAAAATCATCCATTCTTTTGGTACTCCATCTTTCTTGATCATATCATTGTGTTGTTGCTGAATCCTTACTTCATGCTTCAGTCTCTCATTTTCTTCTCTTAGCTCACCAATGGCTTCCAATTTCCCATTAAGGTCTATGTTCACTTAGTTTGCCTCATGAATCATAAGAACTATTTGATTGGTGATCTCATGATGATGTTCAATAAGTCTTTGTATTTTTGTATCTCTCTCTTGTAGTTTCTTAGTGATCTTTCTCCTGTCATCAATAGCTAATGTTCTTTCTTGTTTAGCTTGTCTAGCATTATTCATAACATCAATCATCCTTACCATATGTGTCTCTTGACCGATTTGTAGTACCTTTACTTTCTTTTTCAGATGTTGATTCATTTCATTCTGACTTATAATGCTTCCTTCAGATGTGTCTGATGTATTGCTAGATGTGGATCCTGATGACTCAAGAAAATCAAGTATCTCTTCTTCATGGTAGTTTATTTCATTGCAGCGAGATTCCATAAATTTTATTTCATCCAGTAGCTCTCTCATCTTGATTCTTGCTTCTTTGTATTACTCATAGAAGATCCCTAGATGTAACTTCCAATTCTCAATATTCTTATCAAGCTTATACCTTTCCATTATATGATCTTTTCTCTCAAGTGATTTAAAATTTTCCAAATAAGAGATCTAGCTCTAATACCAATTGTTAGAATAATATAATTGTGTGTACTGAGGGGGGAGGGGTGAATTAGTACCATTAATTTTTTTTATCAATTAACCCTTAATAATCTTAACTTGCATTACCGACCATATTGCTTTTATACCTTATGCATGTAATATCAAATCATAAACTTAATTGCATGTAAACATTCATAGAAACATTCATGAAATGTAAGTACACATTACGCAAGAATTGGTAACACAAAAAACCCCTGTTAGAAGGTAAAAAATTCAGTGGGGATGAAACCCAAAAAGCTTCACTATCTTTAGAATGGAAGGTCCTAGTTAAGGCTACAAGTGTGATCACTTTGGATAATCTTACCCTGTTAGGAGTAACATTTGAGACTTGTTAAGGTCTACTCTATTAAGAGATTTAGCAACACTATTAATTGTGCACTTGGTTAAGATATTTTCATAAAGAATGTCAATTCCACCTTCTTAAAGGATTTCTTCTATTTGCTACAATTGTTAGAGAGTAGTCAAAAATACTTGTTGACCTGATAGTATGCAATCCTAAATTGCTGAATACATATCATTTAAGTTCACAATGTATATGTATCACCTATAGTGATTGATTTATACCTCTGTTCTACTCGGTAGCCTTGAATCTTGTTCTTCATAACTAAATTCTATCTTTTGTGTCCTTCTGCATAAAACTCTCTGTCTGATCCATAGATGTCTGCTGTGGCTAGAATCATCTTTGTCTGATTAATTTCTACATCTATTTATACAATGTATTTGACCTATTTTAGGTTTCACGCTTTACAATGAAAACTCTATATCAAAGGTTTACAACTTGACCTTGATCTCCTAGTTTGCATGTTTTCAATCAGTTAGACTAATTAAAATAATCATATGTGCTTTACTTGTCCCTTAATAAATGATTTTAAAGATAAGCATAAAGCTAAATATAAAAATCAAATGTTTTATCTGATGTGTAACTCAGATCCACATTTATTGGAATTAAAACTGTCTCTTGGTAGACTAGTGCTCGGTGATGTCTCAATAGACATACTGCTCTCAGGTTCTTTTGTGAACAGTGTTGTCGGTTTACTCTGTAAACTTTGTGTCGAGTTAATCTGTGAATTGTGTTGTCAGTTTACATTGTAAACTTTCTGTCAGTGTTCACTTGCACTTAGCATTTTTGGTGACCTCTATGAACTGTTGTGTTGGGTTGCACTATAAACCTATCTTTCGGTGATCATGTTACCGATAGTTCAAAAATTGTTTCCTTTGTATACTAGTGACAAAATATTATCCTTTAGGATTATTAGATTTGAACTAGTGGGACACCCATTTACTTTAATGATCATAAATATATAATCACAATAATAAAATACTTTACTAAATGGGTGGAGGCTATCCCTCTAACATATATTACTGGTAAGAAGATCTCCATGTTAATTTTGAATTACATCATCTGCGGACATGAGATCCCTCAAACCATAATTACTGATCATGGATAACCATTATAAAAAAAATATGTTGAGGACCTTTGTGATAAGTTTCAAATCAAACAAAAATTCTCTTCATTTTACTACCCTCAAGGAAATGGCCAAGCTGAGGCAACCAAGAAAACAATCCTGAAAATCTTGAAGAAAGTGGTCAAGACTGACATTTGCTCAATCCTGCATTATGGGAATATAGATCAAGCATAAGAACACAAAAATGAGAAACTCCTTTCTCATTGGTATATAGATCAAAGGCGGTTCTACCCGTCAAAGTTGAACTACCATCCCTCAGAATATCATTGAAGAAGTTCATTTCAGATGAAGCCTACAAGTCGCTAAGCTAACTGAACTAGAGTTCCTAGATGAGAAACGTCAGAGTGCAATGAATCACTTACAAGGCTATCAAAATAACCTTAGAATAAATTATCACAAGAGATTTAGGCCATGCACATTTGAGTTAGGAGATCTCGTCCTTATGGAGAATCAGAAGAATCAAGTAGAAAGAGTTAAACCATACAAGTTTGAACCTAACTAGTTAGGACCATATGTCATTATCAAATCATGTGACAATGGGGCATATCAACTAGCTACTCAAGAAGGAGATCATCTCCTGGGATATATCAACAACATGCACCTAAAAAAGTTCTATACTTGATATCCCGAGGTCAAGTGTACATATCTAAAGATCCTAAAAAGATACCAAAAAATAAAAAAATTAAAAAAGTTACCTTGGTGAAAACCTGGCAAACAGGCACCTTGACAATAACAAAAAACCAGAAAAACAAAAAAAGTAAATATAAACACAATCACCTTTTGGTGTAAACCTAGTAAACAGGGGCTATTGGGTAGGTACCTTGGTGAAAACTTGGCAAACTGGCACCAAGTGTTGAAATTCTTCTTTTCCATCAATGAACTCCAATAATTAGCTCACACTTACTGAATGCCTATCACTCTAATAAGAGAAATCTTCCTGAGCATTCATGCCTATCTCTGATCTATTATTGGTTCACTAGAATGGGGGAAGTCTGATCAAAAGTCTTTAAAAAATCTGTAAAAAGAGCATAAAGTCCTAAAAAAAATTAAAAGATGTCCTGAGAAAATCCTAAAAATCGAAAAAGATCATGAAATAATCCAAAAAATTGACAAACATAAAAACATTCATCAAAGGAAATGATGTATGAGGTGTCTATGATAAGGGCCTTCATCTATGTGATACGCTACACATACCTCGAATCCAAACATATGAATCCTATGATGAACCAAAAATATCACAAAATGTCCTTAAGAAACTAATAAAAAAATCAAAACAAATAAAAAATTCTGCAATAAAATCATCTCTGTCATGACAAGTAGAAATCGATGATCAAGCATCAAGTCAAAATAAAAACACTAAACTTCATAAATTAGAAATGCACTCGCATGACCTATCTTTGTCAACAATTTGATATGTCATCAATCGATCAAAAAATGAATCAAATCAAATCAAACATTCAATTGTCTTAGACAGTGACAAATACTCTCAAAACCAGACAAATCGGTCATATACAGGTTGTCCATTCTTGAAACTAGATGCATCCACAATCAAACATCAAAACCAAGCCAATCAAGGAACAATAAGGCTATTGAATAGGCCAGTCATGTCAGTCTATTGTCAATTTATCTTTCGCGATTGTGTTCTTATGCTCCTTAAGGATACCACTGAGTGGTGATAGTAGCTATGATGGATCATGATATTGTTTTCTTTGTTTTCTTTTTGTGGAGTGTTTCAATTTGATTTTGGGGCAAGGGTGATTCAGGATAAATGTGATAGGAGCTGTCACACATCTGGCAGCCACACAATTTCATGATCTGAGCTAATCCCTAGAAGAGAGTTGAACATTTAGTGTCTGCTATCTGCTTGTTGTTATTAGAGATAGTAGCAGTATCTAGATGGTCAATATCTGGGTGCATATGTATCTATTTCTTTTCAAATAAGGTGCAATGATGAATAAATGTTGAAATAAAAATATGGCAAAGACATGGTTACATCAATCATGTTGATCACAATGAATTCTTTTTCTTTCCTACTAATTTTCTTCTAACTAACACATGCATATATTTAGAACATTAATCATTTTAGGGTTGCATTCATTTATTGCATAAGAAAAAGAAAAAGAAAATGTGAATATTAGATCATATAATCAATGCATCCATCATCAACAACATCATGACTAACATAGCAATGCATACATCATCATCATATAGCAGTATAATGTTGTCAACAAATTAATGCTCATCTAAAATATTTTTTGCTTAATTTGTTGAGGGGGCATATAATCAACCTGTTATCGCCGAGGCAAGTTGGGGCATGATCAAATCTAAATATACTTTGACACAACATGACAAGCCACATTATATCAAAGAGGGACAAATGTAGACACCAAAAAATGGACAGACTTGCGAGCTCACATTTAGCTACTAATTATTCCTTTATTAATTAAATGATTCTTTAACTGTTTAATTAATCATCTTAATTCTTCTATGTTATAATCTTTTCATCATTTAACCATTTCTCGATATTAATTAAATGATTAATCTTATTTAATTAATTTCACCTTAATTAATTGGTCTTTATCAATTAATTAAATCTAATTTCTAAATTCTCATAGTTTAAATAATTATCAATAATTATTTAAATTATCTAATTATTTCTTCTCAATTAAATTAATAATTCAAAATTAATTTAATTTAATTTCTGACTAATTTCTATCTAATTTCATTTCTAATTTCCAATTAATTCCGCTTTCTTCTAAATTGAGTTTTTAATTCAATTTTAATTCTAAAAATTAGAGAAAAATATTTTCATGAGAAATTACGAAGTCTGAAAATAAAAAAGAGCTTTAAATCAATAAAATAATTTAATTATCCTCAAAATTGAAAAATTGAAAATCATTCTTTTGATTTTTCTTCAAATTGATTTATATTATCTTATTTCTTTTTCTCCTCAGAAATGAAATTTCTTCATCCTCACCCTATCTTTAATTATCTCGTCCGTTCAATATGCTTTCATAGGATTAATCTTGTTAGAATAGTTAATCTTTCTTTGGTTGTATTTATTTATTTATTTGAGAATAAACCAAGGTATCCTACAATTTATTTAATTAGGAGATTCTATGGAATTCCTACATGTATTTTGTCATCTATTACAAGTGGGAGGACATGTCCTTTCTTGTTATTTTTTTATTAAGGAAATTATCTCATCCTCCTCAAGAGGATATTGACACTTTGCACACACCTATTATGGATGTTGTTATTCATAGATTGGTGAGTTACTTAGTAACTCCTCTCCTCATCTCTATTTTAGAGATGTTCTTTTTTCTCCTTTATACTCTTTGAAATTATTGTAAATGAGCTATCTCTCTCATTCTTTAGGCTTTGCCTTATTCATATTAATTCACAAGGGGTTTTTCTTCCCCTTTCAAAACTTTTCGTCTCCTTGTATTGGCTCTTTGGATGACTACTCTAAGTTTATGCATATCTCATGGTAACAAATCTTCTCTTCAATTCACTCTCTTAGATTATTTTCCTTGCTCTTCTTATTTTTCTCTTCATGGTATCAGAGCTTGGTTACTAATCCTAGTTTTGAGTGAAAGTTGATGAAGGTTAACATTTTGTGGAGCACCCTTGTATTGGAGACACATTTTGAAAAGAGGGTTGAAAACTCATTTCTTTAACTCTTTTTGTTGTAGGTTATTATTTCTTTAACCCTCTTTGGAAGGCTTGCCACCAAAGAGTTTGCAGGTTTTTTTTTTTTGAAAAAGCTTAACCTCAGTCGTGTACACGCAAGGTTAAAGTTTTTTCTTGTCTCATGTATATGTTTATTTTCTGATCCAACTTACTTTGAAGGTGATTGGAGCTCTGCGTTCGACCAACAAAATTCTGCGTTTGATCGACGACCTTCCCGACCCTCGATGCGTGCGTGTCACACTGCGGATGCCAGGTGTGCTTGTTTTGAATTAATGTTTTGTCTTAATGTTAATGCATTCTCCTTCATTAACTTCGGCAGAGGTCGTAACCTCTGCCATTAATTCCGATAGGGCTCCATTGGAGCCCAACTTGGCAAGTCCTCTTAAACCTGGAGATGGCTCGACTAAGCCATTTTCGCCGCTCAAAACCTTCTTTGAGGCCATAGCAAATTCATCCTTTGCGGTCTGTGCCGGAGCCAGATTCAATTCCTCTCGCCAATATGAAGCGAGCAAACTAGGTAAGGGATCTTTGGATATTCTGACACCCTTCTCCATTGCTCCAAACTCTGAAATGTCTTGTGAGATTGAAAAGGAAAAAAATATTTTAAAAAATTGTGTGATTTTCTTTGCCGCGGTTGAACCTGAGAAGAGCCTGACTCAGAAATTTCTTGATGACTGGTTCCATAACTATTGGAACCTTAAACTAGGGCACCACATTTATTTTTGTAGACAAATACAGAAAGGCTTGTTTGTTATTTTCTTTAAAAATTTAGAATCACAGGAAGCTATTCTTAAAAAACAATACTGGAATGTAGGAAGTTCTTCATTCCGTGCCCTAGCTTGGATGCCGGAAGCCATTCATGAGGAATTCCTTACTCTTTCGGCTCCACACTGGTTAATTGTGAAAAATATTCCTCCTTTTCTATGGAAATTTCTCCACCATATCCTCGAACCTTTGGGTAAGGTTATTCGGGTTGATGAGACTACCCGACTGGTCCCCCATCTGGACGCAAGAGCTTTGATATCCTTGAAGCCTGGTATTGACATCCCTCCAGCTCTAGATATTAACATTGCTGAAGAATCCTTCATCTGCACTTTAGAAATTTTGGGAGGGCTTAATGCATTTTTTCTTTGTAAAAAGGAGGGGCACCTTAGGAAAAATTGCCCCATCATTAAGAGAAAATCTGAGTTTTTTCTACCTTCCTCCGCCCCTGCTACTAATAATGGGATGACCTCTGAGTTGAACACTGCCACCACCACTGTTTCTCCCCAAGTGATTAACCATAAGAAGAATGATGTCTCTCCTTCTCATGCCCAGCAGAGCACCCTACCCCAGTTGAAAATGCCAGATAACATGTCTCATTGCACTGACCTTAATACTACAAACATCCAACCTGACGGTTTTTAGCTAGTCACCAAAAAAACCAACAAGAGGAGGAGGAAGGCTAATAACAAGGGCATCGTGGAGGAAATTTCTACCCTGCCCTCTCATCTGGTTATTATTGGCAATTCTCCCAATGGTAGCTTCCTCGATGTTCTCCATTCCCTGTAGCTGGTAGTCTGATCATTAATGAGGAACAAGTCCAACAACTCCCTCTGAAAGTATTTAAGGAAATTGATGATGACTACAATATGGAAATTATTCCCGCTGGTTCCAATCCTAGTATAGGCAACCCTAAGAGCCATGTGCACTCTCATAATCCTACCGCCAATAAAAATGAATCTACTATCGATATGGATGGCACTGCTACTCAGGGTTCAGACTATGATGAATTTGACTAGAAATTTGACATACCCAAATCCAAAAGTAGGGGTCACCCCTTGGGTTCGAAGAATAAAACCTATAATGCAAAGATTGATGAGGGGACTGTATCTACCACAACCACTCAAGCCAATAGTGGGTCCTCAGACCCAAGCTGTACTCCTTCCTCAACTGGTTTACCATGAATTGCATATCCTAGAATATTAGGGGTCTTGAATCCCCCGACAAGAAGTTTATTATTAGAATATTTCTTGATAATTTTAAAACCATAGACGTGCTTATGTTGCAAGAACTTAAAGTTGTCGGTTTCATGCTTGATATTAATCTTAATCACATATGGAAAGAGGCCATCAAATTTTATATTGACCATCTAAAAGGTAGGGGTGGGGCTGGTCTGTTGATCAATCCTAAATGGGCCAATTCCATTAGTGACAAAGGTGTCTCCCCTTGAAATAGGGCCACTTGGGTTATTATCAATTCTAATAATCTCACATTTGGCATTTTCTCCCTCTATGCTTCCAATGATGTCAGAGAAAGATCAACCCTCTGGTCTTGGTTGGAGTCCCTCCCTGATATTCCATGGATTATTGGAGGTGATTTTAACATGGTAGAGTCTCAAGTGGATAAAGTTGGTGGGCTCCCCTTCTCATGGAAAGAGGAGGAGAGAGGGCCTTAGATTAATCTGAAACACTCTAAATCTCTATTTGACCCTATGGAGGGCAATGTCTCCTCCAATAATAATCCCAGACACACTTGGTGCAATTTCCAGCAAGGCCCCTCATGGATATATGCTAGGCATGACAGATTTTATGCTAATAAGAACTGCTTCTCCTTCCTCCCTGATCTGAATGGGAACATCATTAATGTGACCCCCACCGCGCTCTCAAACCACCATCCTGTTTCTACTTTGATTAAAATTATCAACTACCTTGCGCCTCCCAAGTCTTGCAACAATAGATTCATCCTTACCTCCTCTCTGCTCAAAGACATTGATGTTATCTTAGACATTCACCTTATCAAAAATATTAACAAAAACTACTCTCCCTCCCTCTCCAATATTGAGATGTGGGAGCACAACATGCATGCCTGGCATGCCCTACTCCAAACCATCGGGAAAAAAAAGCCAAAGACTACAGATTTCATGAGAAAACCCTCTCCTCTAATATGAGATCGATCAAGCTTGACATCTAATCTGATCCCGTTGATTGTAACCTTATTCATGCTATTGCTAGAGTGAGAGATGATCTAAGGAAACACCAACAGGTTAAAATTTGAGGGACCAGTATTAGATCCAGAGCTCACTGGCTTCAACAAGGTGACAGGGGTACCAAATTATTCTTCAATCTTTTGAAGTAGAAGAATGCCAATGAAGCCATTACCAGACTTGTGGTTGACAATATTCAGGTTGACACCTTAGATGAGATTAAAGAAGCTTTTGCCTCTTTTTTATCATAGCCTGTTCACTTCAGAAGACACTAAAGATACTATCTCCCTCAGAGAAAGATACAAATCTATCACCCCTTGTAGGATCTCCCTCCAAGATTCTGATTTTCTCAGACAAGGTATTACCTTGGAAGAGATTGAGAAAGCCATTAATGCCATGAAGAATGATAAGGCTCTGGGGCCTGATGGGCTGGCTGCTGAATTTTATAAAGCCAACATAAGCTGGATTTGCAATGACCTTTTTGACATTTATAATGAAGCTTATAACAGAGGCACTCTGGAGAATTTCATTAACAAAGAGATTATTAAGCTGGTCCCTAAAGAGGGTGACAAGGCTCTTATTAAAAACTAGTGCCCCATTACCCTACTTTACGTTTCCTATAAAATCCTTGCTAAAATCATGGCCTTCAGACTTGAAAAAATTCTTCCTAACTTTATAAGCTCTACAAAAACTAGGTTTATCAAAGGGAGATACATCCTTGAGAACCTCATCACTAGCTGGGAAGCTATGAATTGGGCAAAGATTTCCCAAAAAAATTCTGCTATGCTTCAGCTGGACTTTGAGAAAGCATATGACAGGACTGAATGGGGCTTTATTATCATGATGCTTGAGGCTTTTGGATTCCTGAAAGTTTTCTGTAATTATATTAAAGTTCTTCTCAAAGATGCTTCTTCTCAGGTGGATGTTAATGGTTCTTTATCTGAAACCTTTAGCCTAGGTAGGTCCATCAGGCAAGGTTTTCCTCTGGCTCCCACTCTTTTTGTGATCGCTTTTGATGCCCTGTCCTATATTCTTAGTGATGCTTCCCTCTCCCCGGGGGTTAAAGGGATCACCTTGCCCAATAATGATAACCTTATCAAGTGCCAATTTTCTGATGACACCAACCTCTTCTTTGAATTAACTAAAGATAACTTCGAAACTCTTCATAATAAACTCAATACTTTCTGTTCTATTTCAGGTGCTCGGTTGTCCCAGCCAAAGTCAATTTTCCTTGGCGGGAACAATCAACCACCTGATTGGTTCTATAAGTATGATTTTAAGTAGGGAGGCCCCCATAAGATTGTGAGGTATCTGGGCATCCCCTTCTTAGTTGAGCCCTCTCTTAAGGACATGTGGCATTGGGTGAAGGAGAAGATTACTAATAAACTTAATAAATGGTATAACCAATCTCTTTCTTTGGCTAGGAGGGTGCAAGTCTGTCAAAAAATCCTCTCATCCTACAACATTTACTATTCCTTAGCTTGGATGTTCAGTAATTATCAAATTCTTGAAATTCAAAAGACCATTAGAAACTTTCTATGGTCTGATGAGAAAGGTAATAAAAAACTTCATGCTGTGAAGTGGGATTGGTGTCATGTTGATAAGCACCTTGGAGGACTGGGACTAAAAGATCTCAAAACCCAGGGGATGGCCCTGGCCACCAAGTGGATCTTTCACTGTTTAGATGGGAATGAACCATGGAAGGTTCTTATGAGAAATAATATTGAGAATGGGATCCCTAAGAAGGCTAAATCTTGGAAGAATCTCCCGTTTGGTGACATCCTTACTGGTGACTTTCCTATTAATGTGCAAGGATCTACGGTTTTTAAAACCATATGGAAGGCTTGGGAGTCCATTAAAAAGTGTATATCCAATAAGGTCTTTCATGATCATATCCATCTATATGGGGAAAGGTCTATTTGGTGGAATCTCCACCTCTTGAGTAAACCCTTGGCTTTATCTCAAGGCTGCTTTGCGAAAAGTTGGAACCAAATGGGCATCTCTAAGCTGATTGATCTCTTTGAAAGTAACTCCCTTATTAGCTGGGAAGAGCTCAGAAACAGATATAATATACCTTTATCTTAGAAAAAGACTTACAATATGATCCTCAACGCCTGCAAGGACCTCCCTTCTGCTTGTACTATTGATTCTCACAGGTTTCTGGATATTAAATGGCCGGAGGGTCTATTATCTCTAAAATTAAAACCAAAAGAATCTACAGTATCCTGAACAACAACACTGACATTATTGAGCATGTTAATAAATTTTGGTACTCCAATATGGAGGTTAAGTACTGGAAGAATTTTTTTTTGTAGCTTTGGAAGACACCTGTAGACCCTAAAATTAGATGTTTCAAATGACTTATGACTCTTAATAGAATCCCTCTTTACAAAGACCCTGCCAATACTGAGCACTGTAGCCTTTGCAAGCTCCATGACTCTTGGAAATGCAGGAATGAAGAGAGGTATCAGGATATTCCTAGATCCCTTACTGAGTCCTTTCGGAAACTCATTTATTTTAAAATCTCTTCACAAATTTGTATCAACATGATGATTGAAAGGGAAAAGCTCAAAAGATTCCTTCAAATGGGGCACTCCACAATGTTTGTGTTCGAGATGAAGGATGGATATGCTTCACGGAGACACATGGACAACTTGGCTATCTTTGAGAAAACTTTGAAGAAACTTCATAAGGAAATCAAAAAGAATAAGAACACCACTGACGACCAGATATACATACTGACCCAGATTCAGGCGAAGAAAAACATCGTCTGGATGGAGGGTACCTTGGGCTGGACGGCCTGGGTGGAAAACCATGAAGACATTCTACACTAGGTGCTGCTTCCTTTATACATACTATGTTTTGTTAATGTTTTAGAACTTTGACACTCTCCGTGTGAAGCTCTCTCCAAATCCTTTTGTATTTTCTGTTTTGATTCGATGTTAACCCTTATGATTAATACAAAAAAAACTTACTTTGCAAGTTTATATTTAATCTTTTTGGTTCACAGATTTCTTGTAGGTTTACATTTAAACTTATTTGTAGGATTGTTTCTCTCAGTTTGATAGCAGGTTTAAGTCTACATTCAAATAAATAAAAAAACTAACCTCTTTGTATGCAGGTTTAAATAAAAAAAAACTGATTTCTTTATAAATAAAAAAATCTCTGTGTAGTATTTATATTTGATTGTTTGAAGTTGCTAGATCTTTTCTTGTTGTGGTTTATTTAAATCTGCACATAAACAGTTCCATTTTCTTTTTTTTTTTAATTTTTTTTTACAACTTCAATGTTATTTTTAATCAAATCTTAACATCATAAGTTTTAATCATATCTCTATTCTTAATAAAATAAATCTCTATTTTTAAATTCAATTTTATTTTGCCTCTGTTCTATTTGATTCTGTCCATTTTGTATCATCCTTGTATGTTATCTTATTTTTGTAACGTCTCTTCAAGTTATATCGTACTTTCAAATACAAGAATTATCTTTTCTTATTCTTCTCTATCAAGTTTCCTGATCAAACGTCTCTGTTCATCCACCATTTTTGTAATATGTGTCTTATTATCACTCTCTTTCTTTAAAAAATGTCTCTATCCCTTTTCTTTTAACGCCAAGCCTATTAATTAATTGTCGCTGCTTTATTTAGAATGTATCTTATTTAAAACTATTTTTACTCCCTTTTCTAATTTGTCTTATCTCCAATTTATAATTTTTGTCAAAGTGCATCTAAATACTCATACTCTTATTTTTACCAAATTTGTTTTATCGAGAAAATTGAATCCAAATCGGTCTGCTGCTCGAAAGATGATTGGCGAAGGCGATTTCCCTGCGTTTTATTGAGCGATTGGCGAAGGCGATTTCCCTGCGTTTTATTGAGCGATTGGCGAAGGCAATTTCCCTGCATTTTAGTAGCAGTTTAATTTAGCCTGGATGCTGGCGGGATGACAAAGATAGCAGAAGTCTGCTAAATCTCCAGGTTTTTTTTCACGAGGATCTGCCAGTGTACCTTCCTTTGCGTGGCATGCGGTGAGTTCGTTCCTTTATGTTTCTCAGCTTTTTGCACTAACTGCTTCCGACTCTACACATTCTACCCTTGGGCTCATGCCATGTCTGCTCCCTCCACCATGGGCCCCAAACTACCAGATGATTCTTCCAAAAAGATGTCATTTTCTTTGGTGGTTTCGAGTGCTCCTCTGGTGTCTCCCTCGGCTAAGTTTGTTACCCATGGGCTCGAACAGGATGATAAGGCTCCTGCCTCTGTTGCATTCCCTCTCTCTCCAAACTCAGATATGTTAGAAGAAATCAGGCTTGAAAAGAACAGATTAAAAGACTTTGCAATTTTCTTTGCTGCTATTGATGTTAACAATTGTCCTCCACGAAAATTTCTTGACGATTGGTTCTATAACTATTGGAATTTGAAATTAGGATTTCGTATCTCATTCTGTAGGCAAATACAGAAAGGTTTATTCATATTATTTTTTAGCAATAAGGAATCACATGAAGCTGCTTTGAAATTTTTTTTTTGGACTGTTGGTTCCTCTGTCTTTCGTGCCCTAGCCTGGTCGCCAGAGGTGGTCAATGACGAAGTTCATGCCCTCTCGGCTCCCAGGTGGTTAATATTGAAAGATGTCCCCCCATTTTTATGGAGATTTCTCCCCCAATTGCTTGAACCCTTCGGCAAAGTGCTTAGAATGGATGAAACCAATAGGCTGGTTCAACATATGGATGCCCGAATTTTAATCTCCATTAAACCTGGTATTGATCTTCCCTCCTCACTGGAGCTCAACATTCATGGGGATAAATTTTACTGTCATATTGAGATACTCGGTAGCATAAATGCATGCTTCTTGTGTAGGAGAGAAGGCCACCAGCGTAAAGACTGCCCCATTATTAAAAATAAACTAAAAAAAGCTTCCAACACTTCTAGTGGCCCCTCTGTTGCTTCTCCCTTCCCAACCGTTAACCAGGGAGATAAAAAAATTAACCCTAGTTCATCCACTGCAGCCTCACAACCTTCTTTGAACATCCCCTCCCCTATTTTCCACTCTGGCTCCAATTTGGCTGCGGTTAACACTACTCCTTCTGACAATGGGTTTCAAAATGTTGTTTCAAAAAAATGTCGTAGGAAGAATAAAAAATCCAACTCCTCTCCAGCACCCCCTCCACTACCTCCTCCTCCCCTTTCTCTCCCTGCTCCACC
>MU227412.1:990366-1001747 GCA_018584345.1 Thuja plicata
ATATACACACACACACACACACACTAAGTTTCATGACTTTATAAGCCTTCCTTACGTGGGCCTCTTTTTAATCTATCTTTGGATTTTTTTGTTCTTAAAAATCTTTTTGCATTTAGGAGTTCTAAAATTAAGTTTGTTAAAGAGTTTAATATTTTTTTAAATTGTAAAAAAAATAAAATTCTTTTAACTTTTTTTCACCTTTATAAATTCATGTTGTTATTTTTTTAAATTAAATCATTTTAAATAATTTTTTATTAAAATTATCTTTATTGTTTTTAATTAATATTCAAATTTTATTAAGTCAAGGAGTTTTATATTTCATTTAAGCAAAGGAGTGATATTTCTTTTGGTATTCTAATTATGTTTATTCTTATTCCTGAAATTAAATTGAACAATACTAACTATCATGCTTGGAAAATTCATAGTTCATTTATCTTTTGTTTTAAATACATGTTAGATATTGCTACAAATCTGTCTTTTGCTCCATTTGTCACTGCTCCTCAAGCTGACAATGATGCTTGGAATGTTAAAAATGAGGAGACACTTGGCCTAATTAGAATTTCCTTAAGTCCTGATAATTTGTATGTTTTAATTGCTAATTGTACTGAAGCACATGTAACATGGGCTATTTTGAAAAACACCTACGATAGTCTGAATGAATCTAGAAAGATTAAACTCCAAGATCAATTAGAGGATCTCAGATATACAAACTTTAAATCTATGGATGAATTTTTGTTCAAATTTGATTCCGTTAAAAGTCATTTGTATAGTTTAGGAGTAACGTTATCTGATATTAGTTTAATTCATATCATTTTAAACAAATGTCTTCCTAGGCAGTTTCAATAGTTTATTACTAATGTGCATTCTCAACTTTCTCTTCCTACTTTAGCTACTCAATTAACTTATATTGTTTTCCAAACTTTATTGCGTCAAGAGGAAGTGAAGTTGATTCAATTTGGTACTCTTAAGTCTAGTGAACATGCATTTATGTCTAAAAATCAAAATCAAAATAATTTTAGATCATATAATAATAATCATCATAATGATAATCATAATAGTAATCATAATAATAATCATCATAATCAAAAGAATAGTCCTAATAAAAACCGCATTGCACTTATTGTGGGAAATATAGTCATGTGACTAACAATTGTTTTAAAAAGTAAAATGATAAGAAGCCTACGAGTCAAAATAATCAAATAATCAAAAGTCTCATTATAAGAAGAATAATGGTAATCAATCTCGTCATACTTTTAGTGTTCATTATAATGTTTCTAACCCTTTCTTTGCATTGAATGAAATTATTTTAGTTACACTAAGGGAAAATTCTTTCCTTTCCAACTAATCTTTTGTTCATATATTTTTTTCAATTATGTTCACTTTATCTCAATTTTTTTTATACAATATGTGCCATCTGATTAATCCAATGCCAACAATGTCATTGCTCATATTTTAGTTTGTTCAAGTATTATGAGTTATCTAACAATATTTCCTTCATGAGTATTATTATTGATTTTATTGATTAGTATGAATCACTATCAATATAGTATGGTTTTATACCATCTCTCTTTATATATGCACTTAGTTGCATTTTTATGATTTTCATACAATCTATTTGTGCACATAGTTGCATCTTTTTGTAAGTTGTGTAGGGTGCCCTATTTTCAAGGTTAACTATAGTGGAACCTTAAGTTGTTCCTGATTCATAGTTAGCTTATTTTTGGTTGGGACTCGTGGAGTTTCCCTCCATCCAAAGATTGGTATGCACTTACTTTTGTTGATATTTATCAACTTGATCCATCTTTATTTTTCCTCATAGTGAGGATGTTGTTCTTATAATCCTTCTTGAAATTTGTTGGATTTCTCATATATTTGAAGGTAATATGTTTTTTATTAACACTCATAATCCTTTGAACAAATTATTATATAGCATATCAATAATTTTTTTTCAATGTTTGATTAACATCACTTGGTATTAAGTTTGTGCTATCCATTCCCTTTTCATCTCAATGTAGCGCAAGAAAAGATCAACTTGTTAAAGTTTCTTTTAATGTTGGTTTAGTTACTTCTCTCCTTGATGGTTCCTTGATTATGGTACATGAGTGTAGACATGATTGGAAAATCAAATCAAATGTTGATTTGGTGTTTGATTGATATGTTCTATTGGTTGTTGGATTCTTCTCTCTCATATCTCTATTGCACGTTACTAATGTGATGATGAGTTTGCATACTTCATTTCTTAGATCGTGGGTCATGCAAGTTGTGGATTGATCACCCATTCACTTGCAGCGGGATGACTTATTAGTGGACTGTCTATATCCATGTTATTGATGTATATTTCATTAGTTGGCATTGTCTATGGTCATTTGTGCATTAGTATGTTTATTTTGAGATGAGAGGATGAATGATGTTTTTGGTACGTAGTTTGTTCTTTTTGGACTTGGAACATGTGGTTTTATCCTGATATCATAATAGCTTGATTACACTTTTAATGAGAGCTTATTGATTCATCTCTAACCCTCATCATTTTTATAAAAGTTTCAATAAAATTAAATTATTTTATGATACAAATTATAAGTTTATTTTCAAAGGATATACTAATTTGTATCTAGGGTAGATCCCAACAATGGTAACTCTACTTGTGGATTTGTTTTCTTCTCTCTCTTCTTTGATTCAGGCGACATATCATGGAACATTCAAAAGGCACAATCCACTTCTCTTAGCTCTATCAAATATGAATGTAAAAGTTTTACCCATGCATCTAAACATGCCCTATGGTTACAGAAGCCTACTTGAAAACTTGGATTTAGTTGAAATTGAAGACAATCGAACTATATTGTAAGTATGTATTTTAAATTCATTGTAAAAATTTGGGTTTAATTCTCATTGATGTAAACTCCCCAAGTAAAGATTAAGGGGGGTGTTAGAATAGTTAATCTTTCCTTGGTTATTCTTATTTATTTATTTGAGGGTAAACCAAGGTATCCTACTATAGACACCTGAAAATGGACAGGCTTGCGACTTTACATTAAAACACTAATTTTCATCTATTAATTAATGGTTTTTTAATCTTTAGTTAATCATCTATTTTCTTCTAAATTCATTTTCCAAATCATCTAATCAAATTCTCAAAATTAATTAAATAATTAATTTTATTTAATTAATTAACCTTAATTGATTTTATTTAATTAATTAACCTTAATTGATTAATTACCATTAATTAATTAATTAAATTCAATTTCCTATAGTTTAAATTCAAATATTTAAACTTACTAATTAAATTCTTCCAATTAAATTAATTTAATTTCATCTATTAAAGTAATTCTAAATAAAAAAGAATTCAATTATCTCACATGTTGAAAACATTAATTAAATAAATGAATTAAATATTCATTTATCTTCAAAGAGATAACTCCAATCAGATCACATGGGTTACTCCACCCATCTCTCCAATTCACATGGTAACTTCACCCACCTCTTCAGTTCAAAAAGGTAACTCACAATTAGCTCTTCAGTCAACCAAACTCTATCTCCTCTTTACCAATTGAAGAGGTGGAGTTTATTGATGGCTTCTCCAGTTTATTTTAATCTCAACCATTCATCTTCCTACCTTTGGGATTGATCTCAACCATTCATTTCATCCTCAATTCCTATATAATAAACCCTTCATAACCATTTAAAGGATCTAGGATTTCAAGCTCTTGTGCATCATTACTATGTCAGTTTGGCTCTCGCATTCAAGTCATCTTGCAATCATACACCCATTTCAAGTATCAAATTTTTGACACTTCTCAAGTTATAGACGCTACCAAACCAATACTAAGCATCAAAAATAATGTTTCGAAAGGAGTAGAGAGAGACAATAGAAGCTTCAAGCACTGTGGGGTTCGCATTCATTTGTTTTCCTTTCTTTGCTTGTACATTTTATTGGTTACATTTCAAAGTTATTTTTTAGTAGTTCTTGTGTGCTTGATTTATATCATTGTAAAACCATTGCTACTAACTCTCAGCTTTGGAAATCTTGGAAATCATGAATCACGATTGAAGGAGGTGTACATTTTGGTGAACCCAACGTGAAACAAATAACTGAAATATCTCTTGCAGACGACAAATAGAATTGATCAGCCACGGCCGTACGGTCGCAGACCTAAAAATTTGGATTTTTTTTATATGTGTGTTATTTCACAATTGTTGGTATTATGCCGCACTTGACGAAATTGTGTCACAATCGACTGGTTTAATACAACAATCAATTGTAGGTCTCTGCATTTATTTTCTGTTGCCTTCTGGGTCTTTGTCTTTTCTACATTTTACCGCAATTGACTAATTGGTATCGCAATCAGAAGAATTGTACCGCAATTGACCGATCCAGACCGCAATTGATTGTGCATTACCACAACTGAAAGTGTTTTGCCGCAATTGCTACTTTTGGGCCGTAATCGCCTGTTATTTATCATTGCAATCGTTTACAAAATTGCTCATCAGGGCCAAATTCTTTATCTTGCTATCTAAAAAATCTGATGCTTTCTTTATTTTTTTGCAGGACGACGAGTTCCCACGAACATGAAGGGTCAGTTGTTGGTGAGTATCATTCATTGTTTCAAAGTTACACATACTCTCACTTTGAAAAAATCATTTTGATACTAACTTGTTTAAACAAAGCAAATTAAAAGGAATTCACTTGTCGATTTGGGTTTAAAAAGAACAGTGTTTGTCAAACATCTCACATCTCACATTTCAAATTTGGGCTTAAAATTGACGTGGGGACTAAAATTGAACAAGGCAAAAAATCTCCAAATTTGGTGCATTAAAATTGAAAAAACAATCAACACCTACTTTTGGGTTTAAAAACTAAACACTTGTGCTTGTATGGTGGTGTAGCTTAGTTCACATTTCAAACTTTCAAAGCTTAATCTATTTACCTTGTGTCTTGAGTTTTGGGTGCACTTGCACAATCTGTTAGATTAAAAACCTTTATACTTTTTTAGAAAGGCCTATCTGGGGAATGCACTTCTTCCTCAGAGAATGACCTTAAACTAGTAATCCTTTTGATTGGTATATAAACAAGGCACAAACCAAAGTTCCATCTTATCTAGCCAAGCTTAGGCGAGGTGTGTTGGTGATAGTCTAGATCGGGTGAATATCCCTAAGGGGCCAGTGTGATCAACTAGGCTCTTAAGTGAGTCACACACGTACAAACCGATTGGAGAGATGCCACAGACCCTTACTACAACCTTGTTAATTAGAGACCAACCTGATTTACCTCCGAATAGGTACCTTATTATAGTGCAAGGGGTTGCAGAATTTCCCCCCAAGATTTCCAACATATGTGTCCCACGGTATTTGTGTAGTGAAAGAGATCTTCACTCCATAACAACAATACTTGGCAATGAAAAAAACATGGGCGCCTACATCGTGGACCTTCGTGTCCTAGTAGTGTGACAATTGTTGTGTGAGCTAATGGACATTCAAGCATTGGGCCTATAACATTGTATTCTAAATCCATTGACCTAGATTAATCTGACTATTTATTGTTGAGACCTCGTGATAACCTTGCAACTTGAAAAAGTTGTAGAACATACACATTGTCAGTCTTCATTCTTCAAAACATAGTGTTTGTTGTGCTTGTTTCTTTGATCAGTTTATGAAAACACAAAACAAAACATCCAAACTGTCAAAATGAGTCAAACATGTTAATGTCTAGGGTTGTCAACATCAACTATCTTGCAAATCAGAAGTCTTGTTCTAGAATATCAAAATTGTCAGACAGTGATACTTTTCCTCTAGTCTTTTTGAGACTGTTCTCATTTTATCACAATTACCCACATTTTTCCATAATTGATGGAAGTCTACCATAGTTAACTTGTTTATTGCCACAATAAACCTTTCACTTTACCGCAATCGATGAAGTTGTGCCGCATTTGACCAGAGATGATTTATTTCTATTTTGACCTAAAAATCTTGAAAGAACTCTTCATTTTGGTGTCCAAAACTAGTGTCTATCCCAGAAAAATGCAAAAACAATTGTGTGAATCTCTAAACATTAAAGATAATCCCTTCTTTGAAAAGCACGATTATTGTCTAAAACATTGTTAGTTCGAAAGCTCAAACTCAAAATACCTTGATCTCATCATATCAAACATCATCATCTTTATCAAAGTGACTTTGTCCCAGGCAAAGGTCGACAAATCTTATCTTTTTACATCATCACCATTTTGAGATCAAGATATATCAAAAATTGTCCTTAGAATTACCCTTGTCCAAAACATAACTCAGGCTTCCTTAGAAAGGTTATCCTTTTTTGTTTTCTTTATATCACTTGTTTTAGTTACAAAATCTGGACCACACTATGTTTCAAACGCCTCATGAAGGGCCTTACACAAGGTTGAAGGCTAGAACACAACCTGATGAGTCATATGTTAACATATTCCCCACTTGGGAAATAGAGAAAGAGAATGATCCTTTTGTAAATACTAGTTCTGCTCTATTCATTGAACAACCTCGTGGGTTGGCTTTTTTCCAAAATGTCACAAAATTAGAGATTGAAGATGTTGAGAAAGATTCTTATTCAACACAAGTAGTTGATGTTGTTGTAGAGAGGAATCTCAAACGTTACTTAGCCATGCTGATAAAGAAGGGAGTCAAACTCCTCGCTGAATTCAGTGTGTTGACGATATGGCCTGAAAACCCTCTTGCAGGTCAAAACACTACTCAATCCTCTCAGATACTACCTATTGTGTCCCAAATCTTCCCACCTTTGGTGATACCCACATTGACATAGACAATACCCAATCAAACCAATTGCATGAACCAGGTCAACACATCTTCCACTCAAAGCATGACAGGCTCGCAACTAAGTGCACCTATGGTCACTAGTACGCTCCCACCTTTGGTCACATGGCCAGGGCAATCAAGCTCTCATGCTATGCCTTCCATCCCACCAAATACCAACTATTATGAAGCTATACTGCTACTGCAGTCAATTCCTACTAGTCTTGGGGTCAACACCTCATGCCCACAAGGATCCATCTCTGCAGGTATGACTTACAGTCAATGCCCACCCTAGCCTACACCATTGCCCATTCTGACACAATTCCAACCCCAATAACAAAAAACCTAGCTTCAGTTGTCATCAATCCAACCTCTGCAACAACAACCCCAACTTTAGTTTCCACAATTCCAACCCAAGCAACAACAACCCTAGCTTCAGTTGCCATCAATCCAACCTCTGCAACATCAACCCTAGCTTCAATTGCCATAATTCCAACCCTAGCAATAGCAACCCCAGCTTCAGTTGCCTCTAATCCAACCCCAGAAACAAAAACCCTAGCTTCAGTTGCCTCAATTCCAACCTCAGCAATAGCAACCCCAGCTTCAACCCCAACCTCAGCAACAACAATATCAACCCAAGCAGTATCAACCCCAGTTTCAACCACAACAACATTCCTAATCCCAATAGCAAATGCATCAAAACCCACCATGGGCTACTTATGTGCCCCCATTTCAAAATCACTCGGTGGGAAATCAATATCAAATCCCCAAGATGAAATCCTATGTTCCTACTCAAGGGACACAGAGGCGCAACATCATACCCACTACAGCACAGAGGAACATCATCACACATCCACCTCATTATCAAATAGACATGTTAATGCAACAAATGAAAACCCTACAAACCCAAATGATGGATATGCAAAATTAGGGGCAAACTAAATCCTACAGCGTAGAGGATTTATACCCATACCCCTTTGATCATTCTCTCCACATGTCTATGTTCCCAAATCACTTCTCAGTACCAAAATTCAACAAATATAGGGGCAATACCAACCCTATTGAACATATCTGAGATTTTTCTACTAGTTGCATCGAAGTCGCCCGTGATGAAACATATTTAATGCGACTGTTCCCACAAAGCTTAGTCGGACCAGAAATGGAGTGGTTCTCACATTTACCTCATGGCATTTAGTCTTGGGGTGAACTGGCTAAAAAGTTCATAGCTCACTTCCTTCATAACATCAAGCACAAGGTCAGCATCAAGGACCTTTGCGATTTCAAAAAGAAGGATGGAGAGTCTTTTATGAAGTTCCTATAGAGATGGAGGAATACGGAAAACCACATAACGTATGATGTGCCCAAACAAAACCTAATAGTCATGTTCATTGACAATTTGATTCTAGACATGTCATTCACAATAGAATTGTAGTTAGCTCTGAACTTCACACAACTCATCGAACAAGGAATTCTTGCGGATCCAACACAAATGGATACAAACAAAAATGCAATGGACAAAGCTAAGTGGTGGAACAAAAACAAAAATGACACCAACGATGGTGTCATTGATGTAAATGAAATCAACTATGTACAACCCAAGGTGTCCATGCAAGGCATACCTGTGGCCAACCAACAACCCACAGGGCCCACTCAACAAGCATACACCTAAAACCAACCTCCCCCTGTCAAAGTGGCCACTGTGTCACATAGTCAACAATAGAGTCAATGAAAACCATGGTTTCAATTCCAACAACGATATCTCACACCATTAGGAGAGCCGATAGAATCAGATTTGCGGAAGCTGATACAATCAAACACTCTCACTCTCCTAGAAATAAGGGAATTTGAACAAGATGAAAACAAACCAAGGTGGTATAATGACAAAGACTTCTGCAAGTTTCATCGGGTGAAAGGGCACAAAATGCCTAACTGTTACCGATTGAAACACGTTAGCCAAGATCTGATTGACATAGAGGCCATCAATGTGACAAATACCCAAGCCAAAGGCACAACTGATCACATTATCTTCAACGATACCTTTCATGATCACAACAAGGGAAAAACCTCTAGGTTTGGTGGATAGACAAAACAAGTCATCTATACATATGCCAACAGTGATAATGTCATCAATTGCCTCAATCCTTCAGATAGCCATGTGGCTACGATCACTATCAAAGACCAAGGTAACAAATGTGCTATAACAATGCCTCGCACTAGAGTCATCTTGTAATGAGTACCATCCTCATCTACTGTATTTGCCAATCCTAATGCAAACTCAGATCCACAGCCAATCCTAGTGGATCAACTAAAGCGCACACCTTCCCAGATCTCCATGTTTGACCTATTGCGCATATCTCCGCAGAATAAACTGGCACTTGACCAAGCCCTTTAGAATGCAGCTATCCCAAGGGACATAACACCTAAGAGCTTCCAAATGATGGTTAACCATATAGATTCTAACAAACATGCCACATTCACAGACCGTGATGTGTCACCGCATAAACCCCTGCATAATGATCCTTTGCACTTACTTGTCCAGGTCCATAAAAATGCTATCCATAGGGTCCGTGTTGATGGTGGGGCTGGGTTAAACATCTATACTCTAAAGGTAATCAAGCAACTAGGCTATTCAAAATCAAGCTTTGATGTCACAAGGAGGATAAATATCAGAGCTTATGACTAAGATGAAAGGTCCTCTAAAGGTATTATCATTCTACCTATCTGTATTGGTCCAGTGGTCAGGAACACCCCCTTCCAGATCCTAGATCTTGATTTGGGATACAACATGTTACTAGGGAGACCATGGATACATGAAATGCAAGCCGTACCCTTGACATACCATCAATGCATCAAGTTCCCACACTAGGGAGAAGAAATAATCATAGAGAGAGATCCCCAACCTTTCCAATACTATAACGCGGTCCAAATCAGCACAAACAACCAAGTACCTTTAAACCAAGATGCAAGTATCCCCTCCTCTTCAAATTCAAATCCTAAGGATGTCACACAAAAAGAGGGCAAGATAACCATTACCGAAAAGGGTTATGGTGAGTACAGATATGAAGAGGCTTTCACCATCACGTACATGCCTCAGAGCCTAAGAACTTATGGAATGCCACAACCTGTTATTATAATAGAAACTCCACAGCCTATTCTATTCAGATGTCCACCCACAAGCTTTGTCAGATGGGGAGACATAGTAGAAGAAAATCCATTTGAAAAATATCAGTACATGGTTATACCAAGACCCACAAGAGACAATCCGACAACCCCTATCCCTGTCAAAATATGGTAATGGTTATACACTGTTACAAAGATTCGGGTATAATGGTACAACCGGCCTGGGGGCAAGACAACAAGGCATGATGGAATTGCCTCTCCCGCCAACCCAGAGAAACAAGAGAGGGTTAGACTATGGGAAACAAAGAACCAGTCCTATAATCCAAGACATCCAAGTTGATCAGGAACAAATAGTAGAGATGCACTGGGGGCACAACACAAAACATGTCTTGATAAGCAACATATTGGCACAGTTGTTGCCCGCCGAAGAGGGAACCATGAAAACCTGAGTAGACCTCCACATAGAAATCGACGATAAAGAAGGAAGTGATACATCTGATGAACATTCTATCAAAACTAACTCCCATGAGTACAAGTGGAGATCCCTTCACGACTCTGAACCGTCGATCCCAGATTTTTTCCCTCAGTCAGCCACAACCTTAAACCTTGATGAATTGTTTGACCAACTATCCATTGCCCAACAACCCTGCATAGATAAGCATGTCATTTATCATTCCATAGGTGGTGCATCCACATCATATTCAAGTTTTGTAGGAACCATATATGTAGTCCCTTTCAATCAACTAGAGTCAAACAACCACGAAAGTACCTATCTTGTACACCCAGAGCTAATAGAGTGGGATCAACAAGGACTGCTTGATTTAGATGTCTTCGAGAATGATGAGGCTATTACTGATTTCATGGGACTTAGGGAGGGCATGCCATCAAGATACCACAAGGCATGTGTGTGTGCTTGAATGTGACCTCTAAATCATGCACAAACCCAACATAGTCTTTACTCAATTGTTCAATTTACAAAGACAAACATGAATTGCTTATCCTGCAAACTCAATTGAAATGACTTGTTGCCTCCTAATTAGTTGTGGATGTCAATTTTACCCTCAGAACGAGAGCCAACAACTTGACCATTGCTAACATGGAGGATTTCTAGAATGTGAGAAAATATGAAATTGCTATAACTCTATGAATGAGATGCAATTAATCTATGAAAGCAAATTTCTCTTAGTCTATGAAAGTAAATTGCAACTAATCTAGAAATGAATTGCAACTAGTCTATGGAAGCAAAATACAATTAATCTAGGAAAAACAAATACTCTTAATCTAGAAATGAAGTGCTTTTAAACTAGAAAAGGAATTGCATTTAAACTAGAATTGAAATTGCCTTTAACGCTTGAAAGAATGGAATTGATATGTTAGACATGTAAATGAATCATAAATGAAAGCAACATATCTTTAATTCAAATTGAAAACTTAGCCTAATTATGCAATTTTAAGCTTAAAAGCATGAAAGAAATTAAATGCAAAATTGA
>MU227412.1:1002004-1017165 GCA_018584345.1 Thuja plicata
AATTGATTTAATTAAAAGCACTTAAGACTTTAGAATTAAATCAATTAATCATAGGGGTTTTTAGCTAATAAACTTTGAGAATTTAGGAATTAAATATAATGTCAGATTTATGCAAATTTGGGTTTTCAGAATTTGAAACTCAGTCAATTAAAGTCAATAAGAAGAAGAATTTGCCTAGTACAATAGGACTTTGAAGATGAGAAAATGCACCAAAATTGATTGGATTATAAGGTGCCAATTTTGGGATGTTACATTTTGTCCCTCTTTGAATTGATGTGCGAGCAGTGCATTGATTCAAAGAGCAGTCTGAAGTGAAGATGAAGATTTCAGAAGTCTAGGTTAGGTCGCCAAGACACTGAACAGATCAAGAAGCAAAATCATCTGAGAGAAGATCAGAAGAGAGGTTAGATTGCCCCAATGTCTGCTGATAGCTGATGAAGATCTAGGACTATCTCCAGAATCAGGGTTAGATTTCCCCAATACGAAGGTTAGCCCTCTAAGATCTAGGTTAGATTGCCTAGATAACGGTCTAAAGAGTTTTTTGAGAGCCATCTTCAGAATGAAGCGTAACTTTTAGGAATTAGGGTTAAATTGCCCCAATACCCAATGAGATTTCAAGAATCATCTCTAGAATGAAGCTTGATCCTTGAGGATCCAAGTTAGATTGCTCAGATACCTAGAAAGATAGATGACAAGATGCGAGACATCAAGATGCCCTTAGAGATGGGGATTTGATTCAGATCAGACTGATTCAAGAATGATGCGAAAAGATTCAATGATGCAATCATCTTGCCCCCTCGGGAGTGAAATCGAAAGATGACACATCATAGTGATGAGAGTGAGAAATCGCAGAGAACTATAGGTCCAGAGAGAGAAGAATTGATTTAGAATGATCGAGAGGTCCTGTTGATTAGGTTTGACCATAGTTGACTAGAAGTGACTAGAGTTGACTTTGATGAAAAGATTACAAAAACTGAGAAAATGATAACAAGAGATACTGCTGACAAGAAAGCAACGTCAGAAAATTGACTGTACAAGCGTCCGATCACGTTGGTCCCAAAATTTAAAAACTCAATTTTAAGCTGCTTAGGAGTGTCAGATTTCAATTTCGATCACGAAAATGGATTTAGAACGGTCCATTTAGCCAAGGGTGTGATTTTCATGGAAAACAGAGCACTTTGAAAAATTAGGTCAAAGGCTATATAAGGCCCAGAGGGGTCATTTTGAAATCATTATTCACCTTATGACTTTAGTGATGGCGAGGGATCTAACTGATATTGATAGCATTCCTATACATTCTCACCAATTTGAGCGCTCCCGACGACACAACCGACCACCGGAGTATGACGCACCTGTGAGTAATCATAACCTGATCCTGCATTTCAGAAAAAAAATTATCAATTTTTAGTGGTTAGCATGTTTTAGGCCTTTTTAATGTGTGTCGCATCCAATCTCGTGCGAGGAAACAGTTTCCTCGCGCCGGCCTTAATCGCCTTTCGCGGGAGGAATTTGAATCCTCACGCGGGTTAGGGGTTCTGCGTGCGGGCCCCTCCCCAGTGCTAGCGCAAAAAGTGCGTGTGTGCCATGCGAGATTTCTAGAATCTCGCACAAGAACACATCCTGCCTTGCGTGAACCAGAAATCTCATGCGGGAAGAGAGTTTCCTCGCGCGGGAAAAGAGTTTTCTCACATGGGAAACTGGCCAAAAGTCAAAATTTGTCATTTTCTTGCGTCACAGAGTTAACTAGTTGCCATATCTTAAACTATGTGTAGAATAGATCCATAGCTGCATTTGTTGCCTTTTTCTTTGAAAATCATCATGTTGAGGTATTGATCTAATTTTGTCACTTGCTTTTGCAAGTCAACTTCCCAGACATCAGTTTCAGATCTCATCATCCTATCATGGGTGAGTTATTACAGAGACTATCAGATGTTGACGGGGCCCACATTGATGGGATAGGATTGACATATCTATGTGATGTACTTGATATTCGAGTGAATCACAAATTACTTGGTGCCCTAGTTGAGCATTTCCATTCGGATGTGAACACCTTTCACTTGCCGCAGGGAGAGATGACAATGACTCTAGAGGATGTATACCAGATTTTGAGAGTGCCTTTCCATGGAGCTTGTGTAGAGTAAAAAACATAGCATAGAGAGGGTACAATGACTTTGAGAGCCATTTTCCAGGATGATTTGGTGATGGGCCAGGCCATCTCATGGGAGGATTTGATACGCAGCTATGGCAGAGATCATCCCCTGGCAGTTGTTCTTGCACTGTTTCTGAGTTATCATCTGGTTCCTGATCATGGTCAGCATGGATTAGAGTGCAGTTAGGGAGTTATGTTGCGGAAGATGCTGGTCGCACTTACAGTTACTTTTGGATGGGGCAAGTGCATGCGCGCTTAGATGTACCATGAGATGCAAAAGATCGTGTATAGAGGTGCCCATACCATGGTGGCAAGAGTCATCGTACTACAGATCTGGGCCTGGGAGCACCTTCTCGTATGCAGGATGATATTCCACAATACATGGCAGCATTTAGAGCCATATATTTATAGATACGCAAGTCCGATGACCCAGCCCACACTAGGTAAGACTGAGCAGTGGAGAGCACAGATAGATGACATGGCCACATTCATATGGTGACCTTGGGCAGCCACTAAGGTATGGGATGATGCTCGCCATGAGTTATCATACATGTTCTACTCGCATCCTCTGATAGGACATACTATTACTATTATTGAGTGCTTCTTGCTTACGCGCGTATTATGCCAGTTTGGGAAACTGCAAGATGTGTCTCTGGAGTACTGTACATATGCCTAATTCATCGATGAGATGAAGAAGGGCTAGCAGAGACTTCTTGATAGGGGGCACAGCATGATAGACGCCTGAGTACCACCAACCAGGTGGGATTATATGGCTGCTATCACAAATGCAGGTATGACACCTACATACAGAGACTACATGTTAGCTCACCCATTTCTGAGATTCACAACTCCAGTGGGTTAGATACCTCAGGTGGTATAGCCACCACCACAGTAGCAGACACAGTAGGTTCCTCCACAAGGATAGTAGCCACAGGATTAGCAGCCACAGCAACCACCTCTACAGCAGAAGGAGAGAGTTGTACAACCCAGGATAGTTCAGGCTGATATTCTTGTGAGACCCATGGGATTAGATGCAGGTGTGGGGCCCAGTGGCAGCCAGGACAGAGCTACAGAGCAGGTAGATGATACAGTGATGGTTGATGCTATTTAAACTAATCCTCCAACAGGCAGACAGGTAGCACAATTGCAGGAGGCTCTCTAGAGGGTCAGAGAGAGAGCCTGATAGACTCAGAGGGAGCATGATGAGCTCCACACATAGGTGATCATTTGAGATACGTGGATATCAGAGCGAGACTGGGATATCTGGGAGTTGTGAGAGGAACTAGCTAGATCATAGTTGGAGACTAGATATGAGGCTTCTCAGGCTTCTTACTATTATGCTGCGTATACTATTGTAGTACCTAATGTAGCGGATCAGATTCATCCTTTCACAGAGTATGATGGTGCACGGGTCGTTCCACCCGGACCACCTCTAGTGGGACCTCCTCCTCCTCAGTAGTAGGGTATGCCACCCCCTTAGTAGCGGGGCATGCCACCACCTCCACCTCCTCCAGGTGGTTAGATTGTGATGTATATTGTACCACCATTTTGACATATTGTGCTCGAGTAGCACCCTTGTACATTCACACCGATCGATATATATATGAGCTTGATTTTTGGCATCATTGTACATGTTTCTATATTGCTTTAGATGTGTATGTTTTATGAGATGATTTCCTATATGATTTAGATGTATGGATTTATAGATGTATGCAATGGATGAATATGAAAATGTTTATGCACATGTTTTATTGATGTATGAAAATGCTATGATAGATGTTAGATGGATAAATGCTATGTATGATTTGATTTATGCTTATAATGGATGCACATGTTTATGGATGTATAAATGCAAATGAATATATGAAAATGCACCTTTTTGTAAATGAATGTAATGCAATGGATGTAATGGTACTAATCATCTCATGTAGGATATTGCAATATACAACAGGTACTAACCAAAAGAACGCGCACGAAGATCGAGAGTGAGGACTGGACACTTGTGCAGTCGAGAAGAAACCATGATGAAAGGTGAGGACCTTTGAAGAAAGAGAAGATAATAAAGAGAGCACCAAAATACCATGATGAAAGCCTAAAATGCGAATGCAAGCCTACAATGCAAATGCAAGCCTAAGCTAAATGCAATCCTAGGACTTTGGTTGTTGGACTCATCATATTTATCATCATCGAGTGCCTTTGGATCATCGGAGTCAATACAATCCTTACTAGTGTTGCTGCGACCATAAGAATATGAATATGACTTTCATCGGATAAAATGTAGGAAATGAACATAAGCACCAAGGCACAAAAGCCAAGGTGACCCGAACATTGTTTCCAGCTTGATATAGTAACAATTCGCAAGTAACCAAACAAAGCAATAACAGTCAAGGAGATAGTTCCAACCTCCCCTTGGCATACAGATAAATAAGATTGAGGGATGTGAGGCTTTTCCACCTTAATGAAGAAGCTCTTATCACATACACCTTGTTTATTTGACATTTCCAGATCATCGAAACCACACCAAGCAGTAGACAAAGAAAATATCAATGAAATTCATGAAAACAGACATCATACAAAGAAAGAATCAATCATATCTCAGCATGTTTTAAGGCTTCACGAATGTGTCTATGTTTAGGGTGTTGAAAAACACCATTGTGCTTGTGAGTGTAATGTGTTTGATTACTATCAAGAGATGTTTGCATCGTGAGATATCCAAAGTGTGTTGAAAAACACAGATGTGTCCAAAGAGAGTGTTAAAAAACACTGTTTGATTAAGGTGTTGAAAAACACCAATTTGTGCCAGTAGAGAGTTGTCCTTTGACAAGATTACTAACTCAAGTGTAAATTAAAAATTGATCGAAGTGGGGAGCCATGCCCCCAAGTAACGAACGGATCGAAGCCGAACAAACAGATATCGAAACGAAGGGAGAAATCTCAGCAATGTGACAGTAGGCAGACTCAGTGAGAACCACTGGTGACTATCATGAAAGAGATTCTCAAGCATAAAGATCGATAACAAGATATAGGCATCAGTAGGAAGATGTAGTGAGAACCACTGGTGACTGATGAAAAAGAGAGTCTCAAGAAGAGACGAAGTGCTACGAAGCATTGGCAGGCAGACACAGTGAGAACCACTGGTGACCGATGCAAGAGGAGAAAGACTCCAAAGGATAAGACAATGCCCCCTAGACTAGGAACATGCCCTCGAGTGTGACCAGTTTCAATCCATATGAGGTCGAGCAAAATCTTGAAGATGACGGAAAGCAAAAGCATGAGAAAACTAAAGAAAGAAAGCGAACTAAAGAGAGAAAAAAAACTGAAGCAGGAAAGTGAAAGAGCAACTGCGAGAAAGCCAAGATATGCTGTGACAGATAAAGCATTGCGAAATAAGAGGTTCTTGTTTACCAGGTTTACACCATCTTGGGAGAAATTATATTTTTTCTACCATGACGCTTGTTTACTAGGTTTTCAACAATGGCACATTTTTCTCTTTTTCCCTTTTTTTTTTGTATTTTCAATTTTTGAAAAAAAAATTTGTTCTTTTCTTTTTTCGATTTTTTTTTGTATTTTTGTATTTTTTCATTTTTTTGGTATTATCAAGGCACCTATTTACCAGGTTTTCACCAGGATAATAGATACATCAAAGCGCCTGTTTGCCAGGTTTTCACTAAGATGATCATTTTTTCAGGACATTTTACAATTTTTAGGATTTTCTCATAAATAAAGTATGTACATGAGCATGCATAAGATATCTCAACTGTAGAATTTCTTCAGGTGAAGAGCATTGATGGGCTCTTTGAGTGGTTCACCTTCTGTAGTGGAGAGTTGATAAGCACCAGACCCAAATACTACAGTAATAATATGAGGACCAAGCTAGTTTGGCTCAAACTTCCCTTTCTGAGTCCGCTGTTGCTGATTTTTAGGATTCTCTCTTAGGACGAGATCACCCATTTGGAAGTCTCTGGGTCTAACTTTCTTGGTATAGCTCTTTGATATCCTCTTTTTATATGCTCTGAGATGATCGAATGCCACCTTCCGATGTTCATCTAGTAACTCAAGCTCTTGTAGCTGAGATATTCTAATGTCATCATCTGTAATGAGGCCTTTCAAAGAGACTCACAAGGTAGGAATCTCAACCTCAATAGGTAGTAGAACATCTGCACCATAGACTAAAGCAAAGGGCGTAGCCCCTGTTGGTGTTCTTATACTGGTGCGATAGGCCCATAAAGTTAGATTGATCTGGAGGTGCCAATCTCATCCAGACTTGTGTACCGTACGGTGTAGGATCTTGAGAATTTTTTTATTGGAAGCTTCAGCCTGTCCATTTCCTTGAGGATAGTAAATAGATGACCAATGTTGAATAATCTTGAATTTAGTGCACAAATTTGTCAGATATTTATTCTTGAATTTTCCTCCATTGTCAGTGATAATAGAGGAGGGTACACCATATCTACAGATAATGTAGTTTAAGATAAACATAGCTACAGATTTACCATCAGCTACATTGAGAGGTACTACCTCAACCCATTTAGTAAAATAATCCATAGCAGTGATGATGTACTTGTGTCCTCTTAAAGAAGAGGGATATATCTAACCCACTAAGTCGAAAGCCCACTGTTGAAATGGCCAAAAGGTGATAAAGGGAATGAGCTCCTTAGCTGGAGCATGAATCAAGTTACCATGGAGTTGACATTGCTTACAAGACTTGGCAAACTGCATAGCTTCCTTCTCCATGTCAGCCCAATAATAACCAGCTCTAATGAGCTTACGAGCTAGTGTCAGACCATTTGAGTGAGAACCACAATGCCTTCATGTACCTCTTCTAACGTGTGTTTAGACTCATTAGGTTCTAGACACCTAAGGAGAGTACCGTCTAGACCCTGTCTATAAAAGTCATTTGCTATGATGACGTATCATGAAGCAGTATAGATTAGATGACATTTTTCATTTCTAGTATATGTGTCAGGAATAGTTTGGTTATGGAGATAAGAGTAGATGTGGTGGTAGCGAGATGAATCATGTCCAATTACTGAACAGACCATCTGGGAGTCAGGAGAGTCATAGGCAGGGTAGCATAATGTCTCCACTAGGAACTCATGTCTGAAATCATTCTCTAGAATTTGTAACACAGAGGCTAGAGTATCCATAGCATCAACCATTTTATTATCCGCCTGGGGAATTTGCTAAAAAGTGACATGTGCAAAGTAATTCTTGAGCCTGTCAACCATCTTTTTATAGGGTACCAACTTTTCATTTTTGGTTTGATAAATGTTGTTAACTTGATTGATAACCAGTTGTGAGTCTCCAAAGACTTTTAGTTCATCCACTTGCCATTCAATAGCGATCTTGAGTCCATTGATCAAAGCTTCATACTCGGCGGTATTATTGGTACAATGGAACATCATTTTGTATGCCTTTGGTAAGGAGTACCACTGAGGTGTGATAAACAAAATTCCATCTCCTGACCCCTGTTGGGTGAATGAACCATCAAAGAACATTGTCCATGTCTGATGTGTGAGAAGCATAATGGACTCGTCTGGGAATTCCATTTTTAATGGTTGACGATCTGTAAGAGGTGCTTCAGCCAATTGATCTACAATCCCCTCTCCTTTGATAGCTTTTCTCTCCATATATACAATATTGAACTCACTAAGGAGCATGACTCATTTATCTAGTCTACTTGTGAGGGTAGCTTTTCTAAGTAAGTATTTCAATGGATCAATATTTGCGATTAGCCTTGTAGTGTGAGCCAACATGTAGTGTCGTAGCTTCTGGGAAGCAAACACTACTACTAAGCAAGCCTTCTCAATTACTGAATAATTCATTTCGTAAGAGACCAATGTTCTGCTGATATAGTAAATGGCTCTTTCTTTATGATTTGGATCTTCTTGGGCCAAAAGAGCATGCAAGGATGTTTCCATTGCTCAGATATATAAGATCAAAGGCTTCCCCTAAATAGGAGGCATCAGTATGGGTGGATTGGCTAGATATTGTTTAATATGTTGAAATCCTTGTTCACACTCTTTGTTCCAGTCATAAGTCACACCTTTATGCAGAGTTTTGGTGAAAGGTTATGACTTTTCAGCTAATTGCAAGATGAACTGCCTGATAGAATGGAGTTGACCTTGGAGACCTCTAATTTGTTTGATATTACGGGGTGGTGGCATTTCCATTGTAGCTTGTACCTTTGTCGAATCCACCTCAATCCCTTTCGTAGAAATGATATATCCAAGTAACTTCCCTGAAGTAACCCCAAATGCACATTTCTTAGGGTTTAGACGCAACCTAAATTTCTCCATATGATCTAGTATAGGACCTAGATCAGTGAGATGTTTCTTTCTATCCATACTTTTGGCAAGTGTGTCATCCATGTAGTCCTCCATTGTCCTATGCATCATGTCATGAAATATTGTAGTAACAACTCTTTGATAAATAGCCCCAGCATTCTTTAAACCAAAGAGCATAACATTCCAATAGAATTTACCCCATGCAAAAGTAAAAGCGGTTTTCTCTTGGTCCTCTGGCGCAATATTGATCTGATTATAACTAGAGAAACCGTTCATTAATGAATACATTTCATATCCCGCTATCATATCCACGATCATGTCAGTGTTAGGAAGTGGAAAATCATCTTTGGGACATGCCAAATTTAAATCTCTAAAGTCTGTGCAGACCCTAATAGATTTGTCATGTTTAGTCACTAGGACTATATTAGAAATCCACTCTGCATAATCAATCACTCGGATGAACCCAGCTTTCAGAAGTTTTTCCATTTCTGCCTTGATCAATAAAGCTACATGCGGATGCATCTTTCTAAGTTTTTGCTTGACAGGTTTCACACATAGAGCTATTGATAAGTGATGCATAATGAGATCAGGATCCACACCCAGCATGTCAGATTACATCCATGCAAAATTTATCTTTTTCTCTTGGAAAAATTTAGTAAATTCCTTAAGTTTCTCTATAGATAATGACTTGGCCACATGAATGATATGTGGATGCTCTTCTGTTCCCAGATTTATAGGCTGAGTTGGTTCAATTAACACTGATGAGCGTTCCTAGAAGTGACTCAAAAGCACATCAAGTACCTCATCCTTAGGCACCTCAGAGAGGTTTTCACCTTTGGATATGCCTTTTCTTTTTACTTTTTTGGGCTCTGATACTGCCACAACGTGGTTTTCACCATCAGAGCACTTATTTTTTCTTCTTTTAATTTTCTGACTAAGGTACTTGATGTCAGCCTCGGTCATATTGACACTTTATTCACTAGTGGAGGACATTATAGGCTCAACAATGTGAAGATAGTAGGCTAAAGTGTAATCATTCTGGAATGTAAGGACTTCACTGGATGAAGAAGGAGAATTCCAATCTATTAATTCAGGATGTTGGAGGGAAAGAGATGTGACAAGTTCAAGTGTGTTCATAGTATAGTCATTGAAAGTGTTAACTAGCAAGCTGAGAGCTAAACTGATCTCATCCAAAGATGTGTTTGAATCCTTTTGATCCCTAACGACCGAAGTAGAAGACATTTTAACACCTATAGACTTAGACTCATTAGGTTTTTCACTAGACCCCTCACTTACGTTGAGAAGTCTTTCATAAGATCCTGCTGACAAACTATCAAACTCATACTCATGAGAGTCTATATCCGAACTCTGACTTGGGTGCTTGCACCATGAAGGTTTTTGAGTTCTTTCAATACTAGTCTATTCTTGTGTCAACCGTTCTTGAAATTCTGGCGGCATGTACCATTCTCCTTTGAAGTTAGGATCTTGTAAGTCTTTCCATTGCTCAAAATTTAGTGTCTCAAATGGAGTGGTTTGATTAGAATCACTATCAGTTTCAGCTGTATAGGTACGTGGCACAAACTTATTTGGCTCAGCAAATAATGCTGCCAGGTCTGGAGGGATGGGATAAGGAAAGCAATCCTCATCTGAGCTATCTTGTATAGTGTCGGCTAAAGTTGTGCCTTCAGGTTCTGGTGTAGGCTCTACTTTTGGCACAAATTTATTGATCCCTAGATGAAATGGGACCTTTTTGAAACCTAAACCAGTGTCTTTTGTCTTTTGACCTATAGCTTGGATAGGTTCCACTAACCCATTGCCATTCACACCTATCGGGCCACTTGCTTTGTACCCAAAATGTTTCATAATCTTAAGACCCTCACTGTTAGGATTTAATTCATGAGCTGGGGTAGTTTGTTCAGCTGTTTTCTTTCCTTTAAAAAGCCAAGCCTTGATAGCTCTTTCCTCATCTTCATCTTCCAAAGGTGTATTAGACCGTACAAATGTACCCTCATAAACTATCTCAGGAGTAGCGGAAGATTTCTTGTGCTCAGAAGGTCTCCCATAAGAATGAGGAGACATGGGTAGAGCTTGTAATGATAGCATGGGTTACATTTGATATCCCCCCATGCCTATGTCTGTGATTTTTAGTGTCTGTTCCATGTCTTTGAGCTTGGCATCGTAGAGTTCTATGTATTCTCTATTAGTTGGAACAAGACTGTCAGCTGATTGAGTGAGAGCATTACAGGAAGAACCCATGCTAGCGGGAATGATCACCTCTGTGCCTTGAAAAAAAAACTTGATACACTGATGGTATGTAGAAGGAACTACTTGCATCTCATGGATCCATGGTCTTCCTAGAAAATTATTAAACGCAAGAGGAAGGTCTAGCACCTGACATATGATGTCTCTTTCAAGTGGGCCAACCCAAATGGGTAGCACAACTAGACCTTTAGATGTTCTCTCTTCCTTGTCATAAGATTTTATGGTAATTCTCTTGCGGGAATCTATGCGATCCTTTCCATAACCTAGTTGAGCAAGAAAATGAGAGGAGCAAATATTAAGACCAACACCATTATCAATGAGCACACAACGAACTAGCTGTTTGCCGATCATGACTTCTATGTGCAGGGGAGAATTGTGTGGGTGACTAATTGAGTGACCATCTTCTTTAGAGAAGGATAAATAATGTGGTGAGGTCAAATGACCCACCATGGATTGAAACTGATCTAGATTGATATCTTTGGGGACATTAGCTTCAGTGAGAGCTTTGTCCAGAATCTGCCTATGAGCAGGCGAGATTTTCTCTAAATCAAAAATAGTTATCTGAGCATTGGTGCTTTGAAGCTAGTCAAGAATGATATAACCAGTAGTAGGAGGTGTAGGGACCACCTTCATGGTCTTGTTAGTAGAACTAACAACAGTCTTATCAACGGTTTGTTTTGGCACAGACGTAGCAGCAGGAGGGTTAGGACCCTTGATAGAGATTCTAGCGTTAGACCTAGTAACAATGTTTGCACATTCTCAAGATGTTTCAGATTTAGATAATCGAGACCCAGGGCCTCTCAAGACAAATGGGGTTTTGGGTTTAGAAACATTCCCACTTCCCTTGCCAGTAAACATATTGCAATATTCCACTTCCACTGGTTCAATCATGTTGATCACATTATCGTAAGTGGTATTTGCATAATTAACTTTGGAATTATTATTCTGAGTGTTGGAGGATTTACCTTTCTCATGATGAGGAAAGGGATCTTTAAATGCTTGATGATCCAAATTCTTGTTATGATTCTCCACAACGATAACCTGGTTATCAATCAAATCTTGAACTTTATGTCGTAATTAGAGACAGGTAGAAGCCTTGTGACCTTTGTTTTGATGGTAATCACAGTAAGCATTCTCATTCCACCAATGAGGTCTTGGTTGTGGATCATATAGATGTTTCTCCAAAGGAGCAAGAATCTAATTTTGCACCAAAGTTTTGAAAACCACATCAAGCAGTTCTCCCAGAGAGGTAAATTCATGCTTGGGTCACGCTGCCCAAGGTTTGTTGCTAGAAAATTTAGAAGGCTGTTGAGTATTGGTTGCAGCCTTTTCGATAGCTTTGGTTTCTTGTATACCCGAGGTGAGATTGAAGACTGGTTTCAAAGAAGTTGAATTCACGTTATCGACCACCCCATCATTCACAACATCTCTATTTTGGTTGGTAAATTTCCCTTTGTCTTTGTTGGAAGATGAGGGATTTTGCTTATTATCTTTATACAAGGTCAATTCACCTTTTTTAACCATGAATGCTTCTATTCTCATGGCCTATTTTATCATACTATCAAAGTTAAGGGGACCTTGAAGTTGGACTTGATACCTGAAATCAGGGGTGAGATTATCCAAGAATATATCGAGTTTCTCGGACTTGGGTATTTTGCGAGGGTACTTTGTGAAAAGTTGTCTCCATCTTTGGAGAAATGTCAAGAATGGTTCCCCTTTCTTTTTCTTAAGGTTTCGAAGATCCCTTATATTGACAGGATGTTGAATATTGTGAGAATAATGTTGTATAAAAAGATTAGCAATCTCGTCAAAAATTTTGATGCCAGTGGGTAGTCGTGAGAACCATTCCATAGTAGGTCCACCCAAAATTCATCGAAAAAGATGCATCAAATATGTTTGATCATGTATAAACTCCATCGACAAGGAACCAAATTCTTTTAAATGATCCTGGGGATCAGTGGTACCTAGATAATTGTCATATTTAGGAATCTCTACCCCTTTGGGAAAGGGTGGCATAACAATGCTCCTATCAAACGAAAAAGGACATATAATTTCCATTGTGAACTGTTGCATAGGTTTGTCCTTATCTTTCATAAGTTGGCTGATTTTACCTTGCATGTCTTGAATTATCTTATGCAATTTGGAGGTTTCAGTTTCCTCTTCTTTAGCGACAAGCATTTCCACTTGGAAGTTTGTGGGTAATTTGACCCCATGATTCGCTAAATCTAGAAAGTATTTTTCTTTGTCTTCCACAAGGAGTATCTCCATCAGTTTAATAAGAGCTTTATTAGACTTTGCTGTATCTATATCATTTTGAGTTATTGGGTCATCTTCATTACCAAGAATTTCATAAATGCTCTGAGTCTGATCTTGACCCTGGTGGTGCTCTTCTCCTTGATGACCTTGTTCATTTTGAGATTGGTCATGACCTTGTGTGTAATCGAAAGGAGACGTCATGTTGTTAATGTGAGATTATTATGTGTGCACTCCTTCAGTATGAGAGTGAGGACTCGTAGCCGATGTGCTCTTCGGAGAATTAAAAGGATTGACGTGTGAAAAAGGATCACTAAGGAAATGAGGGTCATTAATAGGATCGACCCAAATAGATGACTTCTTGTAGCCTTATTGGCTTGAGAGAAATGGATTACGTTGATCTTGAAACAACGGATTAGAACAAAACTGAAGCACTGGCTTAGGATTCAGACTTGGGTCTACACTGAATGGGGAAGAGGAACTTGAATAACGGGTTCAGATTGACCTTTTCCTTGATTGTGAGGTTTACCTCTACCTACTCCAGAACCGCGTATGGGAAAAATATTACCACTCCTAGTTGTAACAGACATAGACAAAGCTGATATAAGAGGAAACTTAAGATTTGACTCAGAACTCTATCTCTAAAGGTATATAAAAAAATAGGTAATAGGCTAGAACAACCAAGGTGTGAGATGCACCTGGCACGAATCGTCAGAGGTATGGCTAGAACAGCCGAGATATGACTATCATGTCACAAGGTACAAAAAACACAAGAAAATAGGACAGAGACAAAGAGACAAGACAAGTTTGAGTATGAATCAGTCAGTTTGCAACTCGAAACAACTAGTTTTAGTTTGCAGACAACGAGGGAACAAGCAATCAAATCCCAGACAAGAGGCAGATAAGGCAGATAAACAAACTCAGTTTTCAAGATGAAAACTAGATTTTGAGACACAGTGAACACTATTCTCTAGAAATATTTCTAGGTTTAGGATAGTTTTGAAATGATACAAATCAACAATCTTTGTTTCAAGGTGACAAGCACTTGTTTAAAAACATGAAGTTTCAATCAAGTAGTGACGCAAACAGTAGTCGTAAACAATTCCACCAAGGACAAAGCAACTTGGTACAAACATGGGAGTCTTTTTTTGATGATAATACGGACAGTTTAAGACTCTAAAATAGACACTCAGTTATCCCTACAAAGAAAATTGGTTGAGAAGACAAAATCTATACCCCTCTGTCTTATGCATATGCGTGCACCTCACACAGCAGTGTCACCCTCGAAAGAGTGCTCCTGTTTTTGGTGTTTCCAAGGACTAAGTATATATGTTCGAAGGTTACCCTTAAACAGGGGCCAGTGTCATATACCACTTCAAACATCCAGGTGCATACCTATGTCGAGAATCTAGGGGAGAGATTCTTCCCTCTCCTTGCGCACAGATTATGTCTCCTTTCGGAGGTGAATCGAGTAGGCATCTAACTAAGAGAGTGTTTAATAGGCTTTCATTCACAATAACCTCTGGTGCCTCTGATATAGAGCTAGGGCCTCATAGACACACCAACACTTGTAAGTCACACACCCTTGCAAGCAAGGCTGGGAGTGGCACCGCTCAATATGACAAACAAGGCTTTCTCATATTGATAGTCGAAATCAATGAGAAAGAAGTTACTATGGCTTTGGAGTCTTTAGAATACAACAAAGAAGACTTTATTAGAGTGAGGTGGAATCACCGGTGAAAGGTGTGTACTCACTTGGGTCATTCCCAGAGGTTCAACTTCTGGTAGGCCCTCTAAAGGTGAGTCAACTTGGTTCAAATTCAAGGGTTTGATTTTATGATTCTCTCAATGAGAGAAGAGCATAATTTTCTACCTTGGCACCTCACCCAAACACATCAAGCATATTCATCATCGAGATAGTTTCACTCCACCAAATCCACAAGTCTTTGGGTTTCTGATTCTCTCAAAGAGAGAAGAGCATAATACCCTAACAAGTAGAAGTGCTAAAGATTTGCTATCTTACTTTGCTTTCCCAAGTATCCGTCATGCTAGCAACATCTGGGTCTTGATTTCATCCATGGGTATCACTTCCATGTAATGAAGAGCCTATTCCCCTACTTTTCTATCGGGATCCTTACAAAATTTTAACAAAGCCCTATTTAGACTATGTGAATGAAAAATAGTAAACAAACATGACATTTTAATTATGC